>CATIWO010349158.1:0-11117 GCA_949673435.1 Macaranga tanarius | reverse complement strand
ACTATGAATATTTATAGTATATGTACTAAATAAGTTTATCACTCATATTATCAACTCTTGATAATAAACTTATCTAATATAATACTAAGGGTAAATACTCAAATAAACAAACTCTTTAATTTAAATGAATATTTCATTACCATATGGATAAATATACAATGTCTATATACAATAATGGCCCTAGGGCACATCTACACTAATACTAACTTCTCAAAACAATCTACTATGGCATGATGATAGGATAACCAATCCATATCTAAAATAGCATCAAACTCCTAAATAGGTAAAGGAACTAAGTTTGCTAATAGTTTTTGGTCCTCTAATTTAACTGCACATTCTCAATACACTTGTTTACAAATAATAGGACTACCAATAGGAATGCTAACCACTAAAGCCTCACCTAACAAATCCCTTTGTTTATCAAAATGACTAGTAAATGTAAAGAAGATAAAAGAATACGTGGAGCCAGATCAATAAGAATATAGGCATCTTTACCCATAATAGATAATATACCAATCACAACCTTAGGAGATGTTAGTGCCTCTTACTATGTCATAGCAAAAATTCTTGCTTGGTTTTATGGTCTTCCAGCCTCTGCTCCTTGTTTAGGTTGAATAGATGAGGTATTTCTACTAGGCTTGCTAGCGCTTTCACCTCCTACCGCAGGCCTACTTTGAGACTGGGTTCTACTACCTCTTTGATTCCTTAGTGCAGTAGACCCATATCCAGATCTAGCTGACTGATTTAAACGAGGACATTTCCTCTTAAAATGACCAATCTCTATACTTTTAAAACATCCACCAATTCACATTCTGCAATCACTTTCATGATTTTTACCACAAACTAAGCATAGAGGTTGATACCTTTGTCGAGCTCCTATACCTTGAACACCCATTAAACTACCCACTAGTTATTGTACTATACTCTAGCTAGATTGCCTTGATTATGTATAGGAACTCCTGCCAAAACTAGGACCAGTTCTAGCTTAAAATGCACTTTCACCCTTCTTAGTAAATCTATTATCAACATTGAAGAAGGAACTCTGACCATGCTTCCGACCTTTTTGAAACACTTCCTTTTCTTCTTTCTTCGGCTTCTCTGCTTCTAAAGCATTTTTTACTAAACTTCTATAAGTAGTACCCTCAAAAGAAGCCAAACCAGACCGTATAGTCACATACAAGCCACTTAAGAATCAGTCATACTTGTTCCCCTCAAAAGGAAGCATATCAACCACAAATTGATATAGATCTTCAAACTTATCGATATACTCTCTAATAGTTATATCTTCTTGTGCCAGCCTAAAGAAGGCATCTTGCTTCCCTTTCCTATAGCTCTTTGAAATATACTCCTTTTGAAATTCAGTTATAAATTCTTGCCAAGTCATTTCATCACCATGAAGGTGATGTATCCTATCCATCCAGCTATCTGCTACTCCTTGCAAAAACATCTTTACTATACTAATCTTTTCCCTATCTAAGATTTCCATTGAGGCAAAAACTTTCTCAATCTTTTTAAGCCATTCTACAACCCTTTCAATATTTAGAAAGTCATCAAAATTCTTATCACCTAAATGTCTGCAATATTTCACTATATCCCAAGGCCTCTGTTGATTTCTAGCTATCATGGAAGCTGTAATGGCTTGGACTATAGCTGCACCTAATCCAACATCAATATTAACTGCAATAGGTGGAACAGGTGGTACTTGAGCTGCTGGAGGTGGCGGATTAGCTTGTGGGGGTGGGTCAGCCCTAAAATGATCTCTATGAGAGGCAGTATTATCCACAGACTCACTACCTTTAGGCAACTCATGCTCATCTACCCCTTCCAAAGATAAAGATAGAGTAAGATCCCTATGAGGTTATTGGCCAACATTTTTTAATCTCTCAATATGATGACGACCTCGACCACCGTGACCTTTACCATCTATAGCACGAGGTGGCATCTTCCTATACCATAATAATAGACCAAGATTAAAAACCTAATTAATAATTCTACCTAATGAAGTCTACAGAGTCAATAATGTATTCTCTGATATCAATAAATGTCACACTCCTTTTTCTACCATAAGGGTTAGTACAACAATAAACTATTAATCATCTGCAAATCATTATATATCATAACTCAATAAAAAAAAGTTATCATTATAAGCATACTATAATACAAATAAAGTTTATAGTATCTATTAAAAAACTGTACATATGCCTCCCAGGCTTACTAAACAAAGTTTATTCCCAAACAGCAATAGTTTGTTAGCTCAACCTCCTCTAGTGCTCACAACAAGGGCACTCTAAAATATGCTATACAAGGATTTACTGATCCACTAAAAAGCAATCTGAAATGGTTTAGATAGGTAGAATGAGTACAACTACTCAATAAGAGGATATAAGTACAACTACATAAAATATTAATATATAATCATGTAATATAATACAAAAATTCAACTTTAATCACATACAGTTCCATTCATGAAATGGAAAATAACTTGAGTATTAAAAAAAACACATCTTGTGCAACATTTCTGTTATAATTACAAAATAACCATGTACTTTCCTCATATTCCTTTAACACAGCTTGAAATAAATTAAGGAAATCACAGACCAAGTCATCAGGATCAATATACATAAATACATATACATATACCATCATACACTCAGGTGGTATCCTATAAATCCCATTAAAATTAGGAGCTGAATGTCTCACTTGGCTACCTAAAGTGCTAATTTCTTATCATATGCATGCGCAGAGACATTGCCCATCGACAATACATTTTATTTCATTTCACCCGGCATTCAAGGTATGATTTCATAGTCACCTTTCTGAGTGTCTTTCTTAAATCAAATATTTTAAAACTAAAATTCTTATGTGTATAGCTTAAAGTAAACTTAACACTACATGATTTCAGATAGCTAGAAAATACTTAATTGCAAATTGCATTTAGGAAATCAATAAACATCAATACTTTGTAAAACATAAGAATATATATACATCTCTGAGATTCAATAACTACATATTATAGATTTAAAACCATTGTTATACTAATATCCACTCACCTGATATGATAATTGATAATTCTAGCTAGTAGAGGCTGCATTAACCTCTACAGTTGGGGCTGAGGTTCCTCCCAACATCCAGAAGTAAAATTATAAGAACTCTAGCTTATAATCTCAATTCTACTCAACTTGATTGATCTACAGCTTAAAGATATGACTTAGAACCCAGGAAATGGCTTCAAATTACTTAATTTAGGGTTTTGGGACTTTGCGAGGCTCCTGAGGCACCTCCTCGGCACACAAGGGTGCTACCTCTGTGCTGAGGCGCTGCCTCTGGAGCATTGAGGCACCACCTCTATGTTGAGGCATCGCCTCTGTGGCCTAGAATCATAAAAACTCTATTTTAATCAACCAAAAATGCTAGAAATCAATCTAAATTAATTCCAAACATCATTTTTAACATCCCAGGGGTCCATTTTAGCATAAACAAGCTTAAAAACTCAAAACTTCAATCAAAATATCAAATTCTATTCAAATTTAAAAACTGGAATTAAATAACTTTACTTACCATAAATTCTTATTTATACTCTTGAATTTACAATAAAAAACCTTGAATTGATGTTTGAAAGTTTAAAATTATAAGTTTGAGAAAAAGAAAAGAATTGAAAAAGATGAAGAATGAAGAAGTTGGCACAGAGAAGAAGAAAGAAAGACTTGGCGTGAATGAGAAGCTCTTACTTCCTATTCTTTATTTTAAATCATTTTAGAAAATATCCATTTTAGTCCCTTTAAATAAATGTCCACTTTATTCTTTAAATTTCAAAATTACTAAAAAGTCCTCAAACTTATTTCTAATGCAATCGAGTCCATAAATCTATCTATACCCTAATTTCTAGGACAGAGTATTACAACTCTCTCTCTCTTACGAAATTTTATCCCCAAAATTTACATACCTATGAAGGAAACAAATGGAGATACTGAATTCACATATCTTCTTCTCTCTCTCATGTTGCTTCTTCCTTAGAATGGTTTCTCCACAAAACTTTTACCAATGGAATCACCTTATTCCTTAATACTTTCTCCTCTCTCACTAAAATCTTTATAGCCACTTCTTCATAGGTTAAATCTTCCCTTAATTCTATTGGCTGAGGTTACAGGATATAGAAGGGATCACTTCTGTATCTCCTTAGCAAAGAGACATGGAAGACATCATCAATCTTGGACAATTTTGGTGGTAAAGCTAGTTTATAAGTGACAAGTCCAAGTTTTTCAATAACTTCCATTTCAAATCCGCATAGCTCTTTTGTCTATCCTGAGTAGTCTTTAAACAACTTTTAATCAATTATACCTTATTTGTAGTCAATTGTACAATCTCTAGGCCTACTAATTTCCTTTCTCCTGCTTCATCCCAACACACTGAAGTCTTGTATTTCCTTCGATATAGTGCTTTAGAGGAAGCCATACTAAGGCTAACATGAAAGTTGTTGTTATATGCAAACTCCATTAAAGGCATGTGTTTGTCCTAACTGCCTTTGAATTCCATTATACACACTCTAAGCATATCTTCCAATGTTTGAATAGTTCATTCAAACTGTCCATCAGTTTGGGGATGAAAAGCAGTACTGAACTTTAGCTTGGTACCCATAGCATGCTACAAACTAGGCTAAAATCTTGACGTAAACCGCAGATCTCTGTTAGATACCATAGAGATTGGAGTTCCATAAAGTCTCACCACTTCATTTATATAGATTTTTGCCAGTTTGTCTAAAGAATAATCCATCTTTATTAGCAAGAAATGTGCTGATTTTATTAACCGATCCACAATCACCCATACAGAGTTATTTCTTGCTTGCATTCGTGGTAATCCAGAAATAAAGTCCATGGGGATGTGCTCTCATTTGCACTTAGGAATAGGAAGTGGTTGAAGTGTTCCAGAAGGACATTGGTGTTCCGCTTTGATTTATTGGCACACTAATCATTTTGCCATATAATTTGATATTTCCTTCTTCATACCTTATCACTAATGACTTTCTTTGAGGTTTCGATACATCTTTGTGCTGTCAGGGTGCATTGAATAAGCTGCACAATGAGCTTCTTCCATTATTTCCATTTTTAAGGTTTCTTCATTAAGCATGCATAATCTATTTCCCAACATTAAAGTTCCATCATCTCTGAGGGAGAAATCTATACGAGTGCCATTTCTCACCTCATTAATGATTTTGCTCAAACATTGATCTTGAACTTAGGCTTTTTGTACCCTTTCAACTAGCACAGGTCTTACTCTAAGAGTAGCTAACAAAGCTTCCAGATAACTCAATGAGAATTCTATTCCTAAAGATCACAGATCCAAAATAAAAGGAAGTCTTACAGCTTTTATATGAGCTAAACTCCTATAAGACCTTCGACTGAGCACATCCACTATTTTAGTATCTTTTCTATGATGATATTCGATGGTATAGTCATAATCCTTAAGTAGTTCAATCCATCGTCTCTGTCGTAGATTCAACTCCTTTTGAGATAGCAGTTACTGTAAACTTTGGTGATCGGTGAACATTTAGTATGACTCTCCGTATAGAAAATGCCTCCAAACCTTTAAAGCAAAAAAGACTGCTGCCAACTCCAAGTAAATTCATGAGGTCAGAGTTGTCTAGATGCATAAGCTATCACCTTTCCATGCTGCATCAATACACATCCTAACCCTTTTCTCGATACATCACTATATACTATATAACCTCCACTATTAGAAGGAAGAGTAAGAACAGGTGCTGATGTTAAGCAGGCCTTAAACTTCTCAAAGCTTTCTTGGCATTCGCTAGTCCATTCAAACTTACTATTCTTTATGAGCAACTTAGTCATAGGTGATGCAATAATGGAAAAATTCTAAACAAAGCGATGGTATTATCCTGCTAACCCTAAAAAACTCCTAACTTTCGTTGGATTAGTCGGAGGTTTCCAATTAACCACTGTTTCAATTCTCTTAGGATCCACAAGAACTCCTTTAGTAGAAATTACATGTCCCAAGAAAACTACTATATCAAGCCAAAATTCACACTTACTAAATTTGGCGTACAATTGCTTATCCCTTAAAATCTGTAAAACAATCCTCAATTATTTCTCATAAGCTTATTTGCTGCCTGAGTACACCAAGATGTCATCCATGAATATAATAATAAATTTATCTAGGTAGGGTCAGAACACTCTGTTCATAAGGTCCATGAAAGCA
Organism: Macaranga tanarius; assembly: GCA_949673435.1. Lineage (NCBI taxonomy): Eukaryota > Viridiplantae > Streptophyta > Magnoliopsida > Malpighiales > Euphorbiaceae > Macaranga > Macaranga tanarius. The sequence continues at coordinate 4,904 of CATIWO010349158.1, read as the reverse complement.
GCTGGAGCATTTGTTAACCTAAATGGCATTATAAGAAATTCGTAATGTCCATAACGGGTTCAAAAAGCTATTTTAGGCACATCTACCTCTTCAATCTTCAATTGATAATACCCAGACTGAAAATCAATGTTAGAGAAAACCTTAGCACTTTAAAGCTGATCAAAAAGATCTTCAATGCGAGGTAATGGGTACTTATTTCATATCGTCATCCGGTTGAGTCGCCTGTAGTCTATGCATAATCGTAAAGAAATATCTTTCTTCTTCACAAATAGTACTGGAGCTCCCCATAGTGAAATACTAGGCTTTATAAAACCTTTATCCAAAAGTTCCTATAATTGAACCTTTAACTCCCTTAACTCAGTTGGAGCCATTCTATAGAGTGCTTGAGAGATAGGAGTTATACCTAATTGTAAGTTAATAGGGAACTCAATTTCTCTATCAGGAGGTAATCTAGGAAGCTCTTCTGGAAATACATCAAGAAACTCACAAACTACCGGAATATCCTCTATCTTAGGTTCCTTCAATTCTTTATCAATAACATAGGCTAAATAGGCTTGATACCCCTTCCTAAGCAATTTTTTAGCTACAATAGTAGAAATTACATAAGACGGAAAAAGATGACGTTCCCTTCGAAAGATGAGCTTAGGCTTTCCAGGTCGTCTAAACTTCACTAACTTCTCAAAACAATCTATTGTGGTATGATAATGGGATAACCAATCCATACCTAAAATAGCATCAAACTCCTAAATAGGTAAAGGGACTAAGTTTGCTAATAGTTGTTAGTCCTCTAATTTAACTGCACACTCTCTATACACTTGTTTGCAAATAATAGGACTACCAATAGGGATGCTAACCACTAAAGCCTCACCTAATAAATCCCTTTATTTATCAAAATGACTGGTAAATGTAAAGAAGATAAAAGAATGTGTAGAGCCAGGATCAATAAGAATATAGGCATCTCTACCCATAATAGATAACATACCAATCATAACCTCAGGAGATGTTGGTGCCTCTTGCTATGTCGTAGCAAAAATTCTAGCTTGGTTTTATGGTTTTCCAGACTCCACTTCTTGTCTAAGTTGAATCGACGAGGTAGTTCCACTAGGCTTGCTAGTGCTTGCACCTCCTACAGCAGGCCCACCTTGAGACTGGATTTTACCACCACTTTAATTCCTTGGTGCAGTAGACCCATGTCCAGATCCAGCTGGTTGATTTAAATGAAGACATTCCCTTTTAAAATGACTAATCTCTCCACACTCAAAACATCCACCAGTTCACATTCTGCAATCACTTTCGTGATTGTTACCACAAACTGAGCATAGAGGTCGATACCTTTGTCGAGCTCCTGTACCTTAAATACCCATTAAACTACCCACTGGCTGCTGTACTGTACTCTGGCTAGATTGCCTTGATTCTATCTAGGAGCTTGTGCTAAAACTAGGACCATTTCTAGCTTGAAATGCACTTCCTCTGTTCTTAGTAAATCTATTATCAACATTGAAGAAGGAACTTTGAACGTGCTTTTGATCTTTTTGAAACACTTCCTTTTCTTCTTTCTTCAACTTCTCTACTTCCAAAGCTTTTTCTACTAAGCTTCTATAAGTAGTACCCTCAAAAAAGCCAAACCAAATCGTATAATCACATGCAAGCCACTTAAGAATCGATCGTACTTATTCTCCTTAGAAGGAAGCATATTAACCATAAATTGATATAGATTTTCAAACTTATTGATATACTCCCTAACAGTCATATCTTCTTGTTCCATCCTAAAGAAGGTATCTTGCTTCCCTTTCCTATAGCTCTTTGAAATATACTTCTTCTAAAATTCAGTTACAAATGCTTGCCAAGTCATTTATCACTATGAAGGCGACGTATCCTATCCATCCAGCTATCTGCTACTCCTTGCAAAAATATCTTTATTGTACTAACCTTTTCTCTATCTGAGATTTCCATTGAGGCAAAAACTTTCTCGATCTTCTTATACCATTCTACAGCCTTTTTAACATTTAGAGAGCCATCAAAATTCTCAGCTCCTAAATATCTGCAATGTTTCACTATATCCCAAGGCCTCTGTTGATTCCTAGCTATCATGATAGCTGTAATGGCTTGGGCTATAGCTGCACCTAATCCAGCATCAATATGAACTACAATAGGTGGAACAGGTGGTACCTGAGCTGCTGGAGGTGGCGGATTAGCTTGTGGGGGTGGGTCAGCCCTAGAATGATCTATATGAGAGGCAGTATCATCCACAGACTCACTACCTTCAGGCAACTCATGCTTATCCATCCCTTCTAAAGATAAAGATGGAGTAGGATTGTAATGATATGTATTTTTTTTTATTAAATTAAAATATGAATTTGAGTATTAATTATTATTTTATTATTATTTTTATGAAATTAATGTTAAATGAGTATTTTATTTTATTTTATTTAAATGATGACATTTTCATATATTTATATATTTTTGTGGGTGTATAATTAGTGATTACATTTAAAAGTTGAGTATTATTTTTGTAAAAATATTTTTAGAGGAGGACTTAATGGATAAAATTTCTACTCTTGATATAATATATATTTTATTATACAAAACACTATTTCTCTTTTTTTTTTCATTCTCTTTCTTTTTCTTTCTTCTCCTCTTCCTCCTTCTCCCTCCCCAACAGCCACCTGTCACTGCGCCAGCCACCACCTCAGCCGCCACCTGCGACCTCCAGCCGCTGCCAGCAGCTCCCCGGTCCGGCCAGCATCTCCCTCTTCCTTTCTCTTTATTTTTCCCGTCGGTTAGAAGAAAAGACGTCACCGACGCCACCTCCGACGTCACCAGTCGCCGCCGCTGGTACCTACGCGTTCGCCGTCCTCCGGGCATAGTGAATCTATTGTCCGATCGTTCGATCTACGCTGGCAACCACCTCGATTTGAGGTAAATAATTTCTGGAGTTTTTGACAAATTCGTTTGTTTTGAGTAGGAATTAGACTTTGTGGTAGTTATAAGAAATGAAATTGGAGTTGAGAGCTTTCCATTTATATAATTTTTATAATTTTCTGAATTTGTTGGAATTTTCGGTGTTCGGGTTACTGTTCCGGACTCGGTTATTTTTGTATTTTTAATAAATACTACAAATTGTGTAGACTAAACTTTATTAAGGAAGCTTTGTGAAATTAATTATAGATATTGAGATATGAATTTTTAAGAGAAATTATGTTTATATATATATATTATAAAAAAATGGATATTTTATTGTTTATTGATTTTAATTAAAACTTATGATTTATTTAACATGTTTAAATTGATTTAAATAATAAAAGTATGGAAATAATATTTTTATAAGTAAATTGTAATTTTAGTTACCCGGAAGTAATTTCAAAAAAAAATGAATTTATTTATTATTTTAAAAGTTTAAATGAGTTTCTTAATATTGTTATTATATATTTGAATTATTTGAATAGTTTATTAAATATAACAATAATTTTAGTTATGGAAGTTTAAAAAAAGTTTTATAAATTAATTGTTTTTGATTGTTGATTTTGGTTAAATTAAAAAAGAATTTTTTTAATAGTTTAAAATTGAATTTATTTATATTCCAATTATTTAAATGAATTAAATTGCGAAAGCTTTCTATGCTATGTTTATGTGTGCAATGTATTAGTTCTCGGTTGGGCATCAAGTGTAGTTCGGGAGCCCAACTCGAGTTATTGGATTGTGAAAATTATAGAAGTGTTATTTTATACAGGAATGGCTCTACTTTTAGTAGAGAGTTGTTCATTTTACAAAGGAGACTCTGTCGAATTTTTGGTAGATTTCTCATAAAACGTGACATTAGTATGTGTGAATTATTAAGTTTAATTAGAATTATGTCTTAGATTTAGTCTCTTCCTTAGAAATCTAGAATGTATAAGGATATCATTTTAATCCCATTTATCTTTTATATTTTTATAGCCACACCAGGAGCAGGGCCTTCAGAATAGGGCCAGTCGAGTCAGCGCATTCCACCTGTGAGTTAATTTTATAAAATGTTTGTTGAAGAAATTTGCATAATTATTTTTAATGGAATTTCTATTAGAATGCATGAGTTAACATTATGAAATATTTTATTGGATTTACTTGTGTGATTTTATTAATTAAATTGGATAAATTGAGATTTAATGGTATGAAATTTAATTATTTATTTATTATCCTATTGCGATGGTGGAAGTATTTATTTTGAATAGTATACATGAATTTCATAAGCATGATGATTTAAATGATCAGCTTTTAATGTCATTTTATAAATGTTTTAGATTTATTACATTATTATATAAATGTTTTGGGAGAACTGGTAGAAAGGGCTACCTGGTGGGTGTCACCAGGACCATGTGCACATGGTATTGATTTTTATTTGATCATGAGCTTTATTGTACGCCCTGGTTGAGCGATGCTCTCTGGGCAGAGATATGATATTATTGAGATGTGAGCCCTGGTTGAGCGATGCTCTCTGGGCAAGATTATGGCTATTTATTAGTTGGACCCTGGTTGAGCTTGCTCTTTGGGCGCCAGTAAATATTTGATTAAGAAACAGACTGTGTTTGGACCCTGGTCGAGCTTGCTCTCTGGGACCGATAGTCATTTGGATTTAAAAGAGCCGAAAGACTGTTAGATTTGAGGTTTAGGGTTCTACCATGATCTCTGCTAAAGATTTTTAGTTTATATGATTTTTCAATAAAGGAATTTGTATAAAAAGATTTATGGATTTTAGAAAGATATGTTATAGAAAATAATTTTATTTATTTATTTTATTTTATTTTGAACAAAGGATTTTAGAAAGTTATTTATTTAATGGATTTAATAATTTTAAAATAAAGGATTTCAATATTTATTCATTTAATGGATTTATTGATTTTAAATAAGGATTTTAAAATCAACATGCA
>CATIWO010349146.1:0-17062 GCA_949673435.1 Macaranga tanarius | reverse complement strand
ATATTTCACCATTAAACTATTGCCTAATCATCCTAGTATTTACTCGGTTAATATAAAATATAACAATTCCCAGTGTTCGACACCCTACTCCTCTATACTAAGTCCTTAGAGACTAGGGTATATAATTCAAACCCGCATCACTTAGCCCCTAAAAACCAAAGCTAAAGAAGTAAAAGGAAGATGCAGATGCTAATTTAGCCATTTTATTTATACTTGTATATTTTGTATATTTGTAAGTATACATTTATTTTTCATGAATATTTTATGCATGCCTAATTTAGAAGTCATATGCATGATATATTCTAGGTTGTTACAAAATATTATATATACCATGACATATTTTTCTATAACATATAATGCCTTACCATACTTTGTCTAGTAGTCATGCCATACTTTGCCATACTTTGTATTATTTTCATGTCATGTCTTACTATACTTTGCATAATTACCATGCTATATTTGTTGCATTATGTCATAATCATGCATTCTAATATGTTATTTATTCAAGTGATATGTCACTTTCATCAATTTATAATAATTAATTCTTTTATTTTCTTGCATTTATAAACCATTAACATGTCATTATATAAATTACTTATTATGTGCTTGTATGCATATAAACTATTGCATTTACATGTAGTGGTTGGTTTAACTTAGTACACATATATTAAAAGTATTGTATTAGGATAATATTGTTGGCAGTACTTCGTATCTAGGGTTGTAACTCGGAGTTCAATTTGATAAAAGTTCATCTGAGCTCATATATTGAAACTTGTTTAATAAACGAGTCGAGTTCAAACTATGTAAAGCTCAATTCATAAACTCGTGAACAAGCTCGAATAAAAACTCATAAATTGTCTCATAATTTTGATGTATTAATAATTTTAGATATATAATATACAAACTTTTATTGTAAAAATATTTAAAATATATATTATTAGAATAAAATCATATTTTTTTTATTAAATATATGTATAATTTATTTAGTAAATAATTTTTTTAAATTTTTTCTGTATAATTTTAATTTATAGTTTGTATTTTTAAATTTTTTTTAGATATGTTTAGACTCGTGAACATCTCTCGAATACCTAGTGACATAGGAAGTTCGATTGGAATTCGACTAGATTATAAATGAACCAAGCCTGAGCTAGTTAAAATTTAGCTCAACTTGATTAATTTACACCCCTATCCGTATTCGGGCGATCTAGGTTGCTTTTTATGAACCTTCCCCTTCCGCTATTAATATCCAAACCTGTTGCCTTATCCATATCATGGACATATTTGGTTCCAAGTGAGGTGTGATGCCCAAAAACATAACCAAACACGTGGCTATATACAAACACGCACACATGGCATAAAACAATAGTACATATGGCATAATAAATACTTCAATTAACAAAGTACTTTTATATATACCATAACTCAAATGTACATATATGTTCAGCACTATACACATGTTTGACTAGTATTACACAAGAGTACTAAACATAAAGCTATAATGTATATAAAATAAATGCCAAAAAGATATGCAGGAGGAAGGTTGTGTACACCACTCGCTTTAGCCCACCTAAAGACTCTGATGCAAGCTTCAAGCTCTTAGCCTAAATTGAGTCCTAAAAATATTCAACAGCAAAGAGGGTGAGCTTGTAACTCAATAAGTAACTACGAATACAGTTGCACACATACACCCAACACATAAGAATTTTGCCTTAAAGAAGCACATAATCACTAGTAATAAGCAATATAATCATGATAAAAAAGATACAATACCTTTGGCACTATATCGAGTGCATTCAGAAGTCAAAATATAGAAGGAGAAAGTGAGAACTAAAATGTCAAGCTCATTTAGAAAATCTTAAAGATAAATTCATCTCAAACTTAAAACATAAAAATTATAGAGGACTCTTTAAAGTTTCTCTAGCATCAAACCACACTTCATTTGGAGCTCTATAGCTCAAGTTATGGTCAAAATATGAAGACAAAAATGTGTTGAAGGAAGGCTGACTCGTCACGACTCGGCAACTCGGTGCCAAGTCGGCACCAAACGACTCTGTCACGACCCGGCACACTCATGTCAAATCAGTATAGACGCGAAGTGACCCGACCCTGCAAATGATGTCACACTCTTTTGGCCATAACTCGCTCTACAGAACTTGGATTCAAGAGGCTATATAAAGCTATTTTAGAGGGCTACAACTTTTATGAAGATACCTGGACTTAATTTGTTTGTATGGATTGATGAAAATGCCCTTGAAGTGACTAGTGATGTCAAAGCACATGAATATAATTCAATTCAAGCCACAACAATACATTATAAACACACTAATCTACACCAAAACATCCATTAACATATAATATCAATCATTTACACTTAAAGAGCATCCACATCCATTGTTTATATTCGAACATTCTATTACACATCTCAAACTCATTCATAAGCACAATGTTAAAGGAATGTATATTCAATGCATGAGTTAGTATCCAGATAAACATTCATCACACATAACCTCACAATCAGCTTCATAGCTATTTTCCTCACAATTCATTTTCATTTAAATGGCCATTAGTAAAACTATCCGCCCGACTCAGTTTTACTTAGGTAGCTATTCACCCGACTCAGCTTGCCCATCACACACAATATTTTTATCTCACTTAAATGGCCATTAGTGAGACTATCTGCCCGACTCAGCTTGCCCATCTCACAATTATCCTCACTTTCCTCACAGATTTCACCTTCAAGTGAAATATCACACAATCCACACAACATAATCAAATTCATCCATTACATCACAACAAGCCATTATAGTAACCTCATAATATAATAATCACGTATTATCACATAAATCCAAATCTTAATCAATATACACCAATATGATATTCACCACACCACACACATATTTCATCATGTATCAACTTGATCATCACATTTCCAATACAAAATAAGGTGTAATTCATTCCACATCATATTCACCAATCCATATATATATTCAATTCCATTAATGGAGTACAAAGTAATACACAAAAAAGAGCATATGTATACAACATGAATTCATAGTACTTACCTCCAAATGCTTCTACTCCAAAATGAGTCTTTCCTTTAATGTTGAGTGCTTTCATTTCCTTTATTAACTCCTACATACATTCATTCATCAAATTCACAAATAAGTATAACAATTCACCCTAAGCTCACAAAGTGCACAAATTGCTCAAAGATTAACAAGACCTAGACACACACACACAAATCCAATAACCTAAAATTGCTACCAAAGCTAGGGTTATGTGTCTATAACAAATTCCAATTGGAATCACTTAATTAGGACATGTGTGGAATTAATTATGGATTTTACAATCCACCCGGCCAAAACAGGGCACTCATAAGAGCAAGAAAATATCTCGCCCTATTGACCCCTTAAAACAATAAAACCAGATTAAACCCAAAATATAGAAAGTGTAAAGGACTCTCTGAAGTTTCTAAAAAGTCCAACATTTCACAAATCAAAGCTATGAAGCTCAAGATATGGCCATGGAAAGAGGATTGAAAAACAGAGAGGTAGAACATGAAAATTGCAAACAAGCACTCTTATCTTAAAACAATCAACACATAATAAAAACTTACCAAAATAACTTCAGTGGATATTAAACTTCCTAATGCCTCCTAATCGATAGCTAAAGCAAGATCAAAACCTCTCCCAAAAATCACTCAAAGCTCACTCTCTTCTCTTCTCAAAATCTTTAAACTCTTAAACAACCACACTCATACACATATACACATTTAAAATTAACCAAAAAATTACACCCCAAAGTTTACTAATATTTAATGCCCACCAAAAATAATAAATACAAATTTATCACAAAACCAACTAATATAATAATACTCTAATATATACACTAAATATCAACATAATTACATCTAAGCCCCTTAATGAAACGAGCTAATTATACTATGCCCCACAACTTCCCAATTATGACAATTGACTCCTAATTATCTTTACAATTACGTCTCCCTCTACCAACAACACATTCTCACACTTAGACATATATCACACTAGAACTCTATATATTATATATTCATAATGCATGAATAGTGCATTAAAAATATGGTTGTTACAGTTCTCCCCTCCTAATAAACATTTTATCCCCAAAATTTAACAATTTACCACTTTTCGGAAACAAATACGGATACTTCTGTCTCATTTGCTCCTCTACCTCCCAAGTTGCTGCTCTAGGTGAATGATAACTCCATTTCACCTTCACTATTAGGATCTTTTTATTTCTCAATTTCTTCACATTTCGATCTAGAATCTCCATCGGTTCTTCTACATACATCAATCCTTTGGATATCTCTATCCCAGGCTCTTGTATCACATGACTTGGATTCGATCTATACCGCCTCAATATGGATACATGGAATACATCATGTATAGCAGACAATTCTCTTGGCAAAGCCAATTTATACGCCAATGGTCCCACCTTCTCTAAAATTTCATATGGTCCCACATATCTTGGACTCAATTTTCCTTTCTTCCCAAATCTTAAAATTCCTCTCCATTGTGATACTTTTAAGAAGACTTTCTCACCAACTTGATAATCCATCTCTCGGTGGTGTCGAGCCGCATAGCTTTTCTGACGATCTTGTGCCACTTTTAGACATTTCTTGACCACTTGAATTTTATCCACCATTTCTTGTACCAAATCCGCACCTTCAAATTGCCTCAAGCCCTCAACATCCTAATATATTAGACTTCTATACTTTCTCCCATATAAAGCTTCGTAAGGTGCCATCCCGATGCTAGAATGATACCCATCATTGTAGGCAAATTCTAACAATGGTAAGTGGTCATCATAATTGCCTTTAAACTCCAAGGTACAAGCTCTCATCATGTTCCAGTGTCTGGATCACCCTTGCTGACTGACCATCTGTTTGCGGATGAAAAGTAGTAGAAAAATGTAACTTTATCCCCAAAGATTTCTGTAACCTTTCCAAAAAATGGAAAGTAAATCTTAGATCTCTGTCAGACACAATGGATAAAGGTACTCTATGCAGCCTTACAATCTCCGCAATGTATAAAGAATCTAACTTGTCTAAAGAATCGCTTGTTTGTATCGGTAAAAAATGAGCCGACTTGGTCAACTGATCTACTATCACCCACACCGCATCATGCTTCCGAAAAGTACGAGCTAGTCCAATCACAAAATCCATAGTAATCTTTTCCCACTTCCATTCCGGTATTGCCAAAGGATGTAGCTTTCCGGCAGGAGCTTGATGTTCGGCTTTTACTTATTGACAAATCAAACATCTTGCAACATACTCAACTATCTCTCTTTTCATCACTGGCCACTAATAAAATGACTTCAAATTTTATTACAACTTCGTACTACCGAGGTTCATTGCATATGGAGCGGTATACACTTCATTCAATATTTGTTTCTTTAATTCATCATTATCTGGAACGCACACGCGCTCCCCATTCATCAACATTCCATCCCTCTTCAATGTAAATTGCATATTGAGTCCTACTTCTACTTTATCCTTCATCTTCTTCAAGTAGACATCTTTTATCTGAATATCTCATATTTGATCCTCCAATGTTGGTTTAATTTGTAACGCTGCCATTAAGTGATCCACCTCAATATCAAGTGAAATATTCATCGCCCGTAGAGCCACTAAATTACCCACATCATGACAAACCAATCCAGCTGTGCACTCTCTAGTCTTTCAGCTCAATGTATCCGCTACTACATTCGCTTTTCCCGGATGATATTCGATGGTGCAATCATAATCCTTCAATAATTCCATCCATCTTCGTTGCCTCAAATTTAATTTCTTTTGAGTAGGAATGTACTTCAAGCTTTTATGGTCGGTGAAGATAGAAAAAGTCTCTCCATATAAATAATGCCTCCACATCTTTAAGGCATAGGCATGAACAATGGTGGCTAACTCTAAATCATATGTCGAATAGTTCATTTCATGAGGCCGCAATTGTTGAGATGCATAGGCTATCACCCTTCCATTTTATATAAGCACACAAACCAGTCCTTGTCCTAAAGCATCGGTAAATACCATAAAGCCTTCATTACCAGTTGGTAATGCTAAAATAGGAGCCGTAGTGAGGGTTTCTTTCAACTTTTCAAAGCTTCATTGATATGCTTGATTCCATTGATAAGAAGTGATTTTCTTCAACAACGTCATCAATGGTTTAGCAATAACTAAAAAATCTTTCACAAATCTTCTGTAGTATTTGGCTAAACCCAAGAAACTTCTAATCTCGATTATACTTCTAGGTACTTGCCACTCCAAGATAGCTTTAATCTTGGATGGATCCAGTTGTACTCCTTCTTTTAACATAATGTGGCCAAGGAAGGCAATCTCTTCCATCCAAAACTCACACTTACTGAATTTAGCATACAATTGCTTCTCCCGAAGTATTTATAAAAATATTCAAAGATGCTTTTCATGCTCCTCTCGACTAGATGCATAGATGAGTATATCATTGATGAACATAATAATGAAATGATCAAGATACATCTAAAAATTCTTGTTCATTAAAGACATGAAGGCCGCCAGTGCATTGGTTAACCCGAATGGTACAACTAAAAACTCAAAGTGCCCATATCGGGTTCTAAATGCTGTCTTTGGTATGGAACTTTCCGCTACTCAAAGTTGCTAATAACCGAATCTTAAATCAATCTTTGAAAATACCGAAGCATCTTCAACTGATCAAGTAAGTCATCAATTCTGGGTAATGGATATTTATTCTTTATTGTGATCTTGTTCAACTATTTATAGTCGATACATAATCTCATGCTTCCATCTTTCTTCTTTATAAATAACATCGGTGTTCCCCACGGTGAAATGTTTGGCCTAACAAATCCTTTCTCAAGTAGTTCCTCTAATTGCTTCTTCAATTCCTTTAAATCTAGCAGTACCATCTGGTAGGGTGCAATTGATATTGGTGCAGTTCCTGGTAATGTCTCAATCTCAAAATCCACTTCTCGATGTGGTGGCAAACCTGGTAAGTCATCTAGAAATACATATGGAAAGTCTCTAACAATTGGTATATCTGACATTCCTGGACTAACCTTTGCCATATCAATGATGCTAGCCAAATATGCTTCACACCCATTTCTAATCAATTGAAAAGCTACTGTAGCTAAAATAAGACAAGTAGGAATAGTCTTTCTCTTTCCCACTAACACCATTTTCTTTGTCTCAGAATCTTTATGACTACCTCCTTTGTATGACAATTAACAATGGCATGGTAATGAGATAACTGATCAATCCCTAAAATTACATCAAACTCTTCTAACTTGATGACTACTAAATCCGCATGCAAAGTCATATCATCGACTACTATAGGGAATACTCTAACCACCCTATTCACAATTACAAAACCCCCGGCCGGTATAGACACACATACATCATGCTCTAATAATTCAATAGTACCATGAACTTTTAATACAAACTCATACGATATGAATGAGCATGTAGAACCCGGATCTATTAATATAAAGGCATCAAATCCAAAGATAGTATAAGTACCCGTCACTACATCCGGTGCATTATGAGCCTCTTATCGAGTGATGGCATAAACTCTGGCTTGACTTGGGTTCTGACCAATAGATTTGGTTAGTGTTGAAGTGCTCGCTCCCACTTCTTCTTCCATGACCTCTGCCTCTACGTGTTTGTGAAACATTTGCTCCAGCACTACTTTGCATTAACATTGGTGATCCTCCAATACCTATCCTCAACAGGCATTCCCTTCTAAAATAACCCGGTTGATTGCAATGGTAACATACACTAGGTCTTGAACCCCAACATTCCCCAAAGTGAAATCTACCATATTTGTTGCACATTGGAGTTGACATGTTGCTTGTAGATCTCCCTCTAGCAATAATTCTTCGAGTATTCACTCTTCCACTCCCTCTTGAAAATGTGCTCCCCGATGATTGGCTAGGTTGACTTGACCCACGTCCTCTAACATTTCCTCTTTAAAACCCAGCACCTCGAAAAGATGATCCACTATGGGTTCTTACTAAAGTGGTAAATGTACTAGTAACTCTCCTCCTTTTAGCTTCTAATGCATTCCTCTCCAAAATGGTTTCCTCCGCTCGAATTGTCGTTTCAAGTAAATCCCGATAATTCATCTTGCTTTAAATTTAGAAATTCAGGCTTCTTTCTGGCTTTGTATATGGGTGACATATATTTATCCGTAAATTCCTTTAAGAAGTCTGCCTAAGTCAAGGTTGTCGGTACATCTCCACTTCCCGGAATGGTTTCCCACCAATCAAGTGCATCTAACTCAAATAATGATGCCGCATAACTCACTTTCTTTTCTGTTGTACATTCAATTCGGTTCAACACCCTCTTTGTGTTTCTTAACCACTCTTCTACCACCATTGGATCAGTGGTTCTCGTAAATACCTTGGCACCTTACTTTTTGATCTTCTCATAATGATCATCTAAAGCATTATCAGTAGGCTTTTGGGTCACCTCCCTCATAATCTGAACAAATTCCTACATAAAGGGAGGATATGCAACTTGTGCAGGAGGGGGTTAAGGTTAAGGTTGTGCAGGTTATGTAGGTGCACCCATAGAATGCATTGGTAATTGACTATACACAGACTCTGACGACTCTACTGGGCCGATAAGTAGATCTTGGTGTCCTTCCATCGTGACATATGCAACACACTATCACTATTTGTCAACTATAATTTATGCATGATATGCTATGAATGCACATTTTATCTTGTCCCAAGGGAATCTAATTCTCGCTCTGATATAACTTAATGTGACGCGTAAAAATATAACTAAACATGTGGCTATATACAAACACACACATGTGGCATAAAACAATAGTACATATGGCATAATAAATACTTCAATTAACAAAGTACTTTTATATATACCATAACTCAAATGTACATACATGTTCAACATTATACACATACTTGACTAGTATTACATAATAGTACTAAACATAACACTACAATGTACATAAAAGAAATGCCAAAAAGATATGCAGGAGGAAGGTTGGGTACACTACTTGCTTCGGCCGACCTAAAGACTCTGACGCAAGCTTCAAGCCCTTAGCCTAAATCGAGTCCTGAAAATATTCAATATTAAAGGGGGTGAGCTTGCAACTACGAATACAATTGCACACATACACCCAACATATAAGAATTTTTCCTTAAAGAAGCACATAATTACTAGTAATAAGCAATATAACCATGATCAAAAAGATATAATACCGTTGGCACTATATCGAGTGCATTCGGAAGTTAAAATATAGAAGGAGAAAGTAAGCACTAAAATGTCAAGCTCATTTAAATAATTTTAAAGATAAATTCATCTCAAACTTTAAACATGAAAATTATAGAGGACTCTTTAAAGTTTCTCTAGCATCAAATGACACTTTATTTGGAGCTCTATAGCTCAAGTTATGGTCAAAATATGAAGATAAAAATGTATTGAAGGAAGGCTGACTCGTCACTACTTGACAACTCGATGCCGAGTCGACACGAATTGACTCTGTCGCGACTAGGCACACTCGTGCCGAGTCAGCACAAGCGTGAAGTGACCAGACCCTATGGACCATGTCGAACTCTTTTGGCCATAACTCTCTCTACATAACTTGGATTCAAGTGATTCAAGAGGCTATAGAAAGCTATTTCAGAGGGCTACAATTTTATCAAGATAGCTAGACTTAATTAGTTTGTATGGATTGATGAAAATGCCCTTGAAGTGACTAGTGATGTTAAAGCACATGAATATAATTCAATTCAAGCCACAACAATACATTCTAAACATAATAATCCACACCAAAACATTCATTAACATATAATACCAATCATTCACACTTAAAGAGCATCCACATCCATCGTTTATATTCAAACATTCCATTACACATTTCAAACTCATTCATAAGCACAATGTTAAAGGAATGTAGGTTCAATGCATGAGTTAGTATCCGAATAAACATTCCTCATATATAACCTCACAATTAGCTTCATAGCTATTTTCCTCACAATTTATTTTCATTTAAATGGCCATTAGTAAAATTATTCGCTCAGCTCAGTTTCACTTGGGTAGCTATTCACCCGACTCAGCTTGCCCATCACACACAATATATTTATCTCACTCAAATGGCCATTAGTAAGACTATCCGCCCGACTCAATCTCACTCGGGTAGCTATTCACCTGACTCAGCTTGCCCATCTCACAATCACATAATTATCCTCACTTTTCTCACAGATTTCACCTTCAAGTGAAATATCACACAATCCACACAATATAATCAAATTCATCCATTACATCACAATAAGCCATTATAGCAACCTCATAACATAATAATCACATATTATCATATAAATCCAAATCTCAATCAACATACACCAATATGGTATTCACCACACCATACATATATTTCATCATGTATCAACTTGCTCATCACATTTCCAATACAAAATAAGGTGGAATTCATTCCACATCATATTCACCAATCTATATATATATTCAATTCCATTAAAGGAGTACAACATAATACACACAAGAAAAGAGCATATGTATACAACATGTATTCATAATACTTACCTCTAAATGCTTCCACTCTAAAATAAGTCTTTCTTTCAATGTTGAGTGCTTTCCTTTCCTTTGTCAACTCCTACATGAAATCATTCATCAAATTCATAAACAAGCATAACAAATCACCCTAAGCTCACAAAGTGCATAAATTGCTCAAAGATCAACAAGACCTAGACATACACACATAAGTCCAATAACCCTAAAATTGCTACCACAGCTAGGGTCATGTGTCTATAACAAATTCCAATTAGAATCACTCCATTAGGACATGTGTGAAATTAATTATGGATTTTACAATCCACCCAGCCAAAATAAGGCACTCACAAGAGTAAGAAAATGTCCCACCTTATTGATCCTTTAAAATGACAAAAATAAATCAAACCTAAAACATAGAAAGTGTAAAGAACTTTCTAAAGTTTCTAAGGAGTCCAACTTTAAATAAATCAGAGTTGTGAAGCTCAAGATATAGCCATGGAAATAAGACCAAAAAACAGAGAGGTAGAACACGAAAATTGCAAACAAGCACTCTCATTTTAAAACAATCAACACATAATAGAAACTTACCAAAATAACTTCAAAGGATATTAGACTTCCTAATGCCTCCCAATTGATAGCTAAAGCAATATCAAAACCTCTCCCAAAAATCACTCAAAGCTCACTCTCTTCTCTTCTCAAAATTTATACACTCTCAAACAACCACACTCATACACATTTAAAATTAACCAATCAACAACTAACAAATTACACCCCAAAGTCTACTAATATTTAATGCCCACCAAAAATAATAAATGCAAATTTATCACAAAACCAACTAATCTAATAATACTCTAATATATACACCAAATATCAATATAATTACATCTAAGCCCCTTAATGAAATGGGCTAATTACACTATGCCCCACAACTTTCCAATTGTGATAATTGACTCCTAATTGTCTTTGCAATTATGTCCCTTTCTACCAACAACACATTCCCACGCTTAGACATATATCACACTAGAACTCTATATATTATGTATTCATAATGCATGAATAGTGCATAAAAAATATGGGTGTTACATGAGGAATTCAATATGCCTAATACTTAACTAGAAACATTTTTAGGTGATATAGAATGATGACTCTAATTTTCTCCTACCTGAGCTATAGAGCAGTAAATGCTCTTTATGTGTAATTCTAGTATTCCTCTTACTATTCCTTTATTTTTCCATAACAAGGAAAAAGGAAGGTGAATAAGTTGGTGCTGGGTTAATGATTTGACTCTATTAAGGGTAAAGATATCGATTTTGACATTTAGTAGGTTATTTTCAATTGTGTATACGATTTTGAATAAACTTGCATTATGATGCTTCGCACTTGCATCATTTACCCTCAGCCCTAAAATAGAGCTATGGTATGGGGGTCGACGGTGCTACTGACTCCAGATTCAACCCATTATAGTTAACCATCGCTCATAAGCCTAAAATTTGCATATATGCTATTTTAACTAGTGTTACCGATAATAAGGTCTGCTCACTATAGGTATATTGACGTTTGTCAGCCTATCAGAGTAATTTTATCCTATATTTGGTTTGACTTAAACCTATGCAGTCTCCCTAAAAACTTCTATTAGGATGTACACAGTCTTGCATGTGCTTGCTTACTTTGAGTCTAATATATTATGACTTAAATTTGATTGAGTCTGTTGTAACTTGTATATATTACACTTATATAACTAGAAGTAAGCCTTTTTAGACCTCATATACCTAATTAAACTAAAACAATTGAAATAAGTTGAAACCCAACCACTCATGATATATTTGCTACATTTGATTCTTATAATCAAATTGGTCACCTTATTTTGAGAAATATGTTACAAACACTATAATTCTTATGGTCATGATGATTTGATTAACTTATTAAACTTTAAAATTAAATAAGGTAGGTTTTATTTAAAATGCCAAGCATATTATATCTTAATAATCCAATTTTAAATAATGTAGATAATATTTATCTGTCCCACATAGCTAGATTTAGCATCCATATGATGTAACCATATGGTTACCTAGATATTACCTGCTTGATGAAGAGCATCATATATGGTTATCCTACCTTCCTTACTATAAGGTGGAGCAAACCCTAATGATAAGAAGGAGGAAATGACCATGGTGAATGATCCACCATCAAATGAAGATTATATTAAGGTTAATGAGGTTAAAAGTCTTAGTTTGAGAAAGTCAAGATTGAAAAGGCTAAGGCTGTGAAAGTTAAAATTAAAAAGGCTATGGTTGTTGTTTATGTGATTTCTAATAAGAGTATGGATGATGACAATATTGTTATAATTGAAGAGTACTCTCAAATTACTAAACAACTTCAGAAGTTATAAACTTAAGTCAAATAAGGGGCAATCAGATTTGACATTAATGAACTTTGTTTATTCGAGAATCTAAATCTCCTACATAAGTTTAAGATGGCTGAAGTTTCTAAGTTTTTTAGGACTAAAGATCTGAAGTAGCATATCCATTATTTTAAGATTATGATGTCTACTATCCTAGAATTAACAAATAACTAAATATAGGGTTGTTTTCCTTTTCTTTTAAAGGTTCAACTTTGACCTAGAATTTGCACCTTAATAATACTATCAAAGAAAACTAAAAGGAGGTAGTGAACTAATTTTTCAAGCATTACTCTTACAACACTCATATTGAGGTCTCAATATTTGACCTTCAAAGCCTTACTTAAAAAACTAATAAGTCATTTTCTGATTACATCATAATATTTAAGGAGAAAGCTACTTATATAAGGAATAAACTTAATAAGATTAATCAAGTCAGAAGGGCCTATAAAAATGCTTAAGACAATATTCATTGAGAGATCGGGATCATAAGTATGAGGTCACTTATTGATATGTACTATATTGGGGTTCAAGTTAAGAGAATTGCTCGATTTAGGAAGCCTATTCAAGTTTAGAAGAAAGGAACACAATTTGTATATGCGTTGAAGGTGGTATCATTATCTTCAGTTATTGCTAATATGAAATCTCCAAAATAGTTCTCTAAGTTTTTATACCACTTTCAAATGCATTTTAGAAATTATATAAAAGTAGAGTACTAAAGCTTCTTAAGTTAAGGCTGTTGTTAATTATTCTTTTCCCTATTCATAGGCCTAATGAATTTTACAATTGCACTAACAAGTCTTGCCTGACATCCAAGATGTCATTGATCAAAGAAATATCCCGAATTCAGAATAATCCAAGAATTTTAATTAAGCTAAAGGTGTTATAGTCATTAATGGTAAAAGATTCGATGACGAATACTTGATGAAAGAGTTTAACAAGGTCAATAGTAGAAAAAGAGCTAGAAAGGATGATGTTTGGGATGATTTTGAAGTGTCAACTATAGAGTTTAACTATATAGTGACCTATACAACCTTCTTGGTTCATATTCCTTTTAAGGAGGTGGTTCATGTGGAATGAAAGTTCTTTGAAAATACTAATGAATAACATGTTAATAAAGAATCATGGAATACTTTGAATGAGCCATCTAGGAAGTATAATGTAGTGGTGAAGTAAACTAAGCCACCTTCTGCAAACATTCCTATTAAGTTAATCAGTCCAACAGGGTGGGGGTGATAGGTTTAATGATATTATTGTCATGTAACATTTTGCTAATTTATTAGTTAGTGATAAATTCTAGTACTTGTTAGATGAAGATGAATATTATAGTATCCTTTCTCAAGATTTTTCTAAAATATGGGAGTTGTCAAGTAAAGATGAAGCTGATAATAATATTAGTCACATTATTAGAAGTTGGAAGCATTACCTTGATCCCCTATTCCTTAAAAAGAGGGGCCATCAGCTAAAGACAAAGGGAATACAAAAGTAGTGGAGGAGAACATGAAGATGCTCTACTGAAACAACTAAAATAAATAAACACTAATGCTAGTGTTTAGGACTTATTGGTTGCATTAAAGATGCATCAAGATGCTATGTATGAAGAATTAGGAAGCTTGATGATTTTTACTAAATCTACACCTTAAGAGTTAGTAATGTTAGTAAAGTTTCAAGGATAATGTTAAGGTGACCTTTTTTTAGAAAGATTTAATAGCTGATGGTAGGAAGTACAATTGGACACTTTACATCCGAGCTAAAGTTAGAAGATTTATCATTCCTCGTATAATGGTGGATGATGGTTTAGTAATCAATGTGTGTCCACTAAAGATTCTGGCTAAGTTGAATATAGGGAACTATGAGCTTACCAAGTCTAATATAGTGATCAAGGCATATAATGACTCAAAGAGTACTGCAGAGGCTACCTTTAAAATAATAATGAAAACTGGTCCTATTAATGCTCTAGTTGAGTTTATAATGTTGTATATTCCAATCACTTATGGCCTGTTGCTTAGACAGCCTTAATTTCAGCCACTTGGAGGTGTGCCATCTACCTTACATCAGAAGATCAAATTCCCTTATAAAGGATAGATTATTACTATTGAAGTAAAAACTAAGGACGATTGTTCTATTATTTATTCTGAGATAGGACCACTAATAAGTTTCCAAGGGGCTAGTATTTTTTAAGACTATATAGATCCAAAGGTCGCTATGACACTCGAGAATCCAAGTTTTATGAAAAATAAGTCTAGGAAAGAACCAACAATGAATTTTTGGGCTAGCATAAATCAAAAGTCAGATACATAAGTATGGTTTAGGTTATATGTCTAAGGAAGCTATGAAAGCTAATATACAAACTAAACTAATGTCTTTGTCCATCCTAAGGGTAAGATGTCATATCTTAAACGTTTTGAGAAAGCAAAAGGCTGAGAGATTTTTAATAATATGGCTAAAGATGTTTGGAACATTCAAAACCTGATTCAAGGCCAAACTACAGTACCAGATGTTGTTGCTACTACAAACACTAGGATTGAACTTGCTTCTGTTAGCTTAAAGAATTTTATCTTAAATAATTATAAACCTATTATCCATTTAGAGTAGCATGTTTCTATTGCTGACTATGCAATCTCTGATGAAATTTTCTTTAATAAGTTTAATGCAATAATCTTTAATTTTGCTTACTGGGTTGATGTTTATCCTGATAGCACTGTGCTTATAATTGATAA
This sequence comes from Macaranga tanarius, assembly GCA_949673435.1. NCBI lineage: Eukaryota > Viridiplantae > Streptophyta > Magnoliopsida > Malpighiales > Euphorbiaceae > Macaranga > Macaranga tanarius. Next base: position 1,386 of record CATIWO010349146.1, on the reverse strand, counting down.
TATCTTGAACATTGCAAGTTTAAATTTTATTGATATTAAACCATTTAATATAAGTGATAATGCAATATGTAAAAAAACTCCAATAAGTAAAAGGTCTTTCTTTTGAGCAAATAAGTGAGTTTAAGTGAATAATTAAAAAAATGAAAATTAGTCTTTAGTTGGAGCTATTACGATATGCCAGGAATAGATAGAGAGGTATTTAAGCACTTTGTTCCCACTAATCCAAGAATGAAACCAATTAAGCAGAAGTTTAGGAAACTTATACCAGAGTGGGCTCAGAAAATAAAAAAAGAAGTTAATAAGTAGGTAGATGCTGGTTTTTTAAAAGAAATAAAATATTCATAATAGTTATCCAACATAATACCCGTTCTTAAGAAAGATGGAAAAGTTATGACGTATGTAGATTATAGAGACTTTAATAAGGCTACACTTACACTATGCATGGATGGAGTAGAATAAAAGGGGAAGGGAAAGAAATATAAAGAGAATTAAGTACATATGTTATTTGGATAATAGAAGGGAATTGAAGGAAAATTATTACCCTTCATTCTTCTTATAGGAGGGGAAATTGATTACACCCCAAATTGGGGTATAAAAAATTTCTACTCCAAAATACATTATAATTTTAAATTATATTTTTTTAAAATATTTCTCCTTAATTCCCCTTCTTTTCCCCTTATTAAGTTACAAAATACAACAACATCTATAATTTTTATTCAGGATAATGACTCCATAAGTCCTATAAGTTTTTAAAAATTACAATCAAGTCCTATAACTATTTTTATTTTCAATTGAGTCCTCAAAGTATTTAAAGTATTACACGTTAGTCCTATTCCGTTATCTCAAACGGAATAGGACTAACAAGTAACACTTTAAAACACATTTAAAAAAAAAAATTATTAAAATTGATTGTTAGAGAAATTTGGATTGAATTCTCAAAGTGTTTAAAGTGTTACTTGTTAGTCCTATTCCGTTTGAGATAACGCAATAGGACTAACGTGTAACACTTTAAACACTTTGAGGACTCAATTGAAAACAAAAATGGTTATAGAACTTGATTGTAATGTTTGAAAACTTATAGGACTTATGGAGTCATTATCACATTATTTTTCTATGGTACTTTCCTTTATTTTCTCAGCGGGCAAACAGCCCAAAATCATTGGAAGTAGAACTTCGCCTCCCGAACTCGGAAGCTCATCAAAAGCTCTTCAAAATCCTCTCTCCATTCCACACCAAAACTCTAATTCAAGAAAACATCTTTTTCGACACCAAAAACTCCCAACTCACTTCAAATCTCGCCGTTCTCCGTCTCTGCTTCTACAATCAAGATTCCCAGTGTGTTCTCTCATTCAAAGCCAAACCCATAACGTCAAACGGCATCAGCCG
>CATIWO010349018.1:0-11042 GCA_949673435.1 Macaranga tanarius | reverse complement strand
AATTTGATGTAGCAAGAATGATGAACATATATATATATTATTGTGAAAGTATTGAATGGTGAATTATAAATATTGGCACATATATTGTGCAAACCATATGAAGTGGTTTAGTTGTTATTGTTATGAGAATATTGAAATATTGATTCAGATTATGTTTGTGGTGTAATGTGAATAAAGCCACTAGATGTGGTATGGAATGACATGTATTATTATGAGAAATGCGATACATATACATATTGATTGAAGTGAGGTGTATATGTGATAGTGGAGACTGAGCTGGGCTGAGAGCCTCCACTGATTGTGAGAACTGAGACTGAGTTGGGTAGAGAGTCTCAGAAATGGCCATTTGTGTGAAAGATATGAAATTATAAGGATAAAGCCTAAGTGGCTATGTGTGAGGAAATATGTAACGATGATTCCGATCAGAAAACTAATTTGGATAAGCATGCATTATGCATTGTGATATATATATATATATATATGTTAATGGTGAGTTGTGAATGTGAGGATTTTGGTTGTGGTTTCTTGACTTGATGTGATTTAGTGTATATGTGCACTAATATATGAGTTGTAATGTTTAGATATGTTTTGTGGATGAATGTGAGTTGTGATTAAGAGGGTTGTTTGAAATGATGAGATTTGGTATATATGAGGCACCAACAATGTTGTTTGAATATTTGGAAATCTTGTTGTGATGTTTTGGATGTTTGGTATGGATTAGTGCATTTATAATGTATTGTTGTGGCTTGAATTGAGTTATATTCATGTACTTTGACATCATTAGTCAATTCAAGGCCATTTTTGTCAATTTATACCATCAAATTAAGTCTAAGTGTCTTCATGAAAGTTGTAATCTCTGAACTAGCTTTCCATAGCTTATTGAATTACTTGAATCCGAGTTCTGTAGAGGAAGTTATGGTCGAAAGAGTACGACATGGTTAGTCAGGTAGTACCTCAAGCATGCCCATACGCATGCCTATGCGTGTCCAGGAGGAAAAATCACCTAATCAGGCACACCTATGTACATGCCCATGCATGCCAGAGGTGAAAATCAAGCCTCGGGTACGGCCATGCGCATAGCTGCGCGCAGCTTAATGTAGAGTTATGGTATTTTGACCATAACTTGAGCTACAGAGCTCTAAATAAAGTGTCGTTTGATGCTAGAGAAACTTTAAGGAGTCCTTTACAACTTTCAAGCTTTGAGTTTGAGTAGAATCTATTTTTAAGATTCTCTAATTGAGCTTAACATTTTAGTGCTCACTTACTCCTTTGTCATTTGGACTTTCCTGCGCAATCTAAATGTTAAATTCTTATAATTTGATGTGTAGAAATGTTATTTATATATTCTCCTTAATTAGTTCTTAAGGAGTATTATATGTTTGATTATATTATCAATTACTTATTAAGTCGCAAGCTCATTCCTTTGCAATTGTAGTTTTCAGGTTAGTTAGCCACTTGAGTTGTTGCTTGGATTAGAAAGCTTAAAGCTTGGTTTGTCATGAACTCAGGTGGGACAACAGTGTGCTTGATGACTATATCTCCATCCACATGAGCATTAGAATTTTGGCATTTGGGATTAAGTTCATATTTGTTTCTAAATACTTTTGTAAAAGTGTATGTACATTGTATAAACGAGTACTTTTGTATATAAAGAATCTTTTCGTAAAAAAAAATTTATTATTCATGTTTTGGTTTTATTATTGGTACACGTATATGTGGTACTTGGAGGGTGCTACATTATTTATAATCAGCTTCAGGTGTTAGATTAAAGATCTGCAGCAACAAATATAGATATAAAAAACTTTTGATGGATATAATTATCCTACAATAAACATAAATATGATGGCAATAAACAAACAAACCCGAGATAGTTCTTGAGTTTGACCACTATATTCTTTAAAATATGCAATGTTAACATTTTACAATTTTGTAGGCATGAAAATATTTACTAGGTTTTCTTTAGATGGTCTGCTAGTTCTCTAGTAACATAAATTAAAACATCCATTTAATACCAAGGTATTCAAAAAACTAAAAAGAAAAAGTAACTTATATTTAGCATCCATTGTACTGTGTCTGGAGTAGATTCAATTTTATTTCCATTTGATTCACCTTTGCTTAAAATTTCTCTAAATCTGTATAACATAGTACAAACTAATTCAAATTGACAGATATATGGATATATAATAAACAAATCCAGTTCAAGCTTACAAGCAATTTTTGTGTTTTGTTGTGGAAATTTCCTTTATTTTGTGTTCCATAGAACCTTTTGTTATAACCTTACATTCCACATATTTTACAACAAATAATACCTCTTTTCTCGCTAACTCTACCTTTTTAATCCCATTTATAAGCTCTTCATCTTCTTTCTTCCTTATTAATTTTCTTCTCCCTTGTGGTGGTTTAATAATTTTAAGTGCTTTTATAAGAGGTGCAGTGGCTTTAGGCCAAAATTCTTACCTTTCTATAGGATTAATAAGATGACTATAAATCTTTAAGAATTTAGAAACCTTTTAGCAGTCATAAAGGTAGTTCTCAAGATTTTCATTATAGCATAAGGCTGAGATTGCATGGGTATAAAAGATGTTTGTCAAGTCCCATCTCTTATAACATATTTTTTCCTTCCAATTAATTACAAATTGACAACCTAGATGCACCACCTAAAATTTATCCCCTATTGACCACTCAGTAGTATACAAGTAGGTTAATTTTTTTACCTTTTTATAATTTCTCAATAATTTTAGGTTAATCTCTCTTCTTATGTATCCTTTTTATGAGTTTAGTCCTAATAATCTCATTTATTGTCAAAAATTCCTTTGAACCTGGCTTATAGAATGAAACTGTTAAAGCACTCACATAAATTGTTCAGCACCATATCACATTTACAATCAGTTCTGAAATGGGACCTAGTTCAAGTATATAGAGGTATGCTATTAAAGTAATCATATCCTCCTTTGCATTTTTCAGCTAAAGTATCCATGATTCTTTGAAAAAATGGCACATAAGTAGCCTTAGCTGCCCCAAAAAAGTAGTTCTTTATACCCTTTCCCTCTAAATCTTATCCTAAAATTAGTGTGAATATGTTTAATACAAAATTTGTGCTATGCATTAGGAAACAATTCCTCTATAGCAGGAATTAGACCTTAAAAAATAAAATGCAATCATTTATATCAATACATTTAATAAATGCAAAGTCTATGTTAATAGATACAAACATTTATATCATTAAAATTAGTAAAAAATTAGGATAGTAATAGCTTTTATTTATCACTCATGAAGGTCCAATGATGGTTGTTGTTAATCTCAAGGTCTTAAACAAGTCATTTTAAGAATCAAGTCCAATTGTCTTTATTCTCCTTTTAAACAATAGCCTATGCTATTAGGTAAATGCAATCATTTGCATCAATTTTAAAGTATTGAAAAATATATTCTATATTAAAACAGTATAAAGAAATGAAGTGGCTTATAAATGGTATAGATTAGGTCTTAACATAAGTCAATTGGACTCAAGCCCATTTATAAGTCTATATATATGTGTATGGTCCAACACTCTTCAAGGCCATGGATTCTTAACAAGGTATCAGATTATAATCCTAAGCTTGTGTTTAAGATCTGGAGTTGGGTTTGACCCGTTTGAGTCATTGGGTAAGTGTAACTAGTTTAGGCCCAGTTACACATAAGGGGGAGTGTTAAAGAATATATCCTATATTAAAAAATATAAAGAAATAAAGTGGCTTATAAGTGGTATAAATTGGGTCTTAACACAAGCCAATAGGTTTTATGTTAGATGGACTCAACCCTATTTATAAGTTCACATATACATGCATGGGCCAACACTCTAGAAGCCCATGAATTCTTAACATGGTATCAAAGTGGTGGTATTGAGCTCGTGTTTAAGACCTAGAGTTTGGTACAACCTATTTATGAGCCCATTTGAGTCATTGGGCTAGGGCCTGTTAGAGTTTGGTATGCCTGTATGAGTCATTGGGTGTAGCCTATTTGTGACCTTATTTAAGTCGTTGGGTTCGAACCATTAGAGTTTGGCAAGTGTAACTAGTCCAAGTCCAATTACACTTCGGGGGGAATGTTAGAGAATATATTCCACATTGAAAAAGTATAAAGAATAAAGTGGCTTATAAGTGGTGTAGGTTGGATCTTAATACAAGGCTATTGGTTTTATGTTAGATGAGCTCAACTCTATTTATAAGTCCATATATGTGTGTGTGTGGGCCAACAACTCTATTTTAACCCGAAAGCAACACGGATGAGTACACGGGCGTGTTCAAAGACGTGTACCAATTTAAAATTTTGAGCATTTTGGACCGAAAGCAATATGGCTGAGTACACGGGCTTGTACATGGTCGTGTATGAAATTGTGGAAATGTGTATTTTTGACCGAGAGCAACACGGGCACAAACACGAGCGTTTTTGTGACCGTGTATTAATTTGTATAAAATGTATTGTGGACCAATATATACACGGGCAAGAACACAGGAGTGACCATAGCCATGTGCGAGAGTATGTTTGGGACCGAGGCGAACACGAGTTGGAACACGGCCGTGTTCCAGACCGTGTATTGGCTACACGAGAGAAGACATGCCCCGTGTAGACTAAATTTTATTTGTCTTAAATTTCATTTCGGATTAATTAGTTCTTGAGAAATTTTATTTGTATAATTATATTATCAATTGCTTATTGAGTCGTAAGCTCATTCCTTTGCAATTGTGGTTTTCAGGACATAGTTAGCTTGAGTTAAAGTGTACCCTGTAGAGAACTCAAGTGAGTCCGAGACGAGCTTGGTACAACCATTCCATCCTTATCATCATGGCATTCAAGCATTTTGTAATAGAGTACTTATGTGTATTTTAACATTTTGTAAATTTTGGCATAAGTATTTTCAATGTACGAAATAAAATTTTTTAATTATATATATATACACTTAACTTTTACTATGTTTGTAGGGCCAAAAGCTCTATTTCACCCCTGAACTTTACCGTTTTGGCCCATGACACCCTTCAACTTTTATTTTAACCACTAGCATCTCTTATCTTTTATTTTTGACCCATTTCACCTTTAAAATTAACATTTTTAGCTCATAAAGCTTACACTCACCAGGGTGTACAAATGCGTGAATATCACGCGTTTCAGAGAGAGTAAACTAAAAAATATTGTTGACTCAGATATATAAATAATAAAACATATAGAAGAAAATAATTTCTTCTTTGGAGCAATTTATCAAACAGGTGGTGAGCTCTCTTAAAAGATGATGATGAGCTAACAACAACCATTGCTTTAGCCAATTGAATCTAAAGACGAACAAGAAGTCCCTTCCATTAAACTTTCCAAGCGACCGATCAAGGTACTAGGTGATAATCACAACAACAATAATAATAACGTAGAGAATAATAAGATTGAAGATGGGATGTTTACGATATCTCAAAGACATGCAATAAGCTTGTCACATTGACGTCTTACAAAATTAGTTTGGAAGTCCTCGCTCTTCATATCATTGCTCCCAAATCCTGCTACCTTAGGAGGATTGCCTTAAACTATAGCATGGATCAATTCTGCATTTCTACGCAGCTTCTTCGCCATTATTTCTTCTGTACCAGTTGTCTTCTTTTTATGTGTGCGAATATTTTTAGGCTTCTTGTCCACCAGACTCTTATGTGGTGTAGAATCACTACCCCCAAATTCAGCTATCTCATGAAGATTTCCTTGAACTGCATCATGGATCAATTCTGTAGTCTCGGGCAACTTCTCCACCATCATTTGCTCATTTTCTTCTGTGCTGGTTATCTTCCCTTTACGTGTGCGAATATTTTTAGTCTTCCCTTCTACAAGACTCTTCTGAGGTGTTAAATCACTGCCCCCAAATTCAGGTATCTCATGAAGATTTCCTTCTAATAAATCAAAGCATCTGTCAAGACTCTTGGATCGGAGCAATTTGACGAGTGAATTAGCAGGATCATTTGGTCGAGCCATAATAGAGAGAAACAGAGTAAAAATAGAGCACTATATAGAACCAAAGAAATAGCAGCAGTAGTTGCAAAATGTAACCAAAGCTAAACAACAAATACAACAACCAAAACAAATAGGCAACACCAATAGAACCGAGGGTTCTCATCCACAATTGCAGCCTTGTCGATACATTTAACAAATCACATGTAAACAAAGAATCAACCAATAAAAGCTACAAATTCATGTTGTACACTTACTTTAACACACAACAAAAGCTATAAATGTTTTACATAAGGGCAATAATTTATTATGTTAGTTCCCATCTTACCTTATATGACCCATTTTAAAAGCCTAGCATTAAATCAACCAATTTAAAAACTGAATAGAATGGTGGTTTCTTTCTTAGCCTCTGGAGCTTTTTCCTCCTTTGTGAGTTTTTGTTTGCTGGCAGCTTCTTAGCCTCTGAACCTGTCACAACCCCCACAGACACCTCCCTCGGAGCCTACCTGCACTTCCCATCATCAGCCATCTCCACCTCCCAAAACCACCCATACACCGCACCCTCCTCGCTCTAGCTCAACAATACGACCCAATGATTTCAGGGTAGAGGTTTCATGGAGAAGATGTTAGTGATGAAGATGAGGCAAGGGACGAAGATGATGGATAAGATAAAGATGATGGATTGTGTTAATTAGTTCTGTTTCTTTCCTATTTTTTTAGATGATGCAAAATTTCTTTTTGGTCCCTTACTTTTATGTTTATTTATTTTTGGTCATTAGTTAGTTGTCTTATATTAATTAGTCCACATCACCAGCTAATGTCCATGTTATAGAGCGTGTGACACACTCGCTGAACCAAGGGTGAAATGGGTCAAAAATAAAAGATTAGAGGTGCTAGTGGTTAAAATAAAAGTTGAGGGGTGTCATGGGCCAAAAGGGTAAAGTTTAGGGGTGAAATAGAGCTTTTGGCCATGTTTGTAGCATTGCCATGTTTAAGAAGTGTATTGTGTACATGTAAATGTAGTACTGGAGGGTGATACATTTTAACCTTTCAAACATCAACCAAAACAATCAAACCTAATGACAACTAGAAAATAACTTTAAAAATAACTTCAACAATAACCAAAACAACCTAAAAAATAACCTTCCATATAAACTAGAAAAACAACCTCAAAATCACATTAAAAATAACCTTGCATATAAACCCAAAAATAATCTCAAAACAATCTAAAAAATAACCAAACACAACCTCAAAAATAACTTAAAAAAACAAACTACCATACAAACAAAAAAAAACCTCTAAATAACTAAAACAATCAGAAAAAATAACTTCAAAAATAACCACATTTCAAATACCTTTGTTTGCCCCTATTTTTCAATGGGAAAACAAAGCAACAAAAAATAACCTCAGAACAACACTCAACAACTACAAAAAAAAACAATAACTAAAGAATAACTACAACTACAAATACGTAATCGATTTTGCACTAATTATAATTTATCATAATTCAATTATATAACTGGCACCGTGTCAATGTAATTTATGAAATATACTCAATTTTGAAGCGAATATTTTTTTGTATTTTCACTACAAGAACTTTTATTATAATACTTTATCATAGAAAAAATACATATTACAATGCACACACACACACATAGGCTGAAATATTTTTTTTAATGAGATTTGATAATTAAATCCATGTTCATACTGATGACATAATTATATTGGAATAGTGCCAATTGTAAATTAATATGTTTTATTTATATTAAAGATAAAAATATTTAGGCTCCGTTTGTTTGCGGAAAATATTTTTCTTGAAAATATTTTTCCTTATTTTCTAATATTTGGGTTACCAAAAAAATTAAGTAAAAGAAAAATAAATTACTACTCAAAGGAAAATTACTTCTCATTCTAAGAACGTGAAGTTATTTTCTAAGACTTGAATACTTATCAAATATAGAAAGAGAAAAAAAATTAAATATAATATTACCATTTCTATGTAATATTGTACAATTTATGAAATAAATTTATTACAAACCAAATACCAAAAATATTTTTTAACTATTTTTCTAGCATTGTAGCCAAACATCAAAAAATATTATATTTTTCTAGAAAATATTTTTTCAGAAAAATATTTTTCAGAGACAAAATATTTTTCTTGAAATAAACAGAGCCTTAGTTATTATAATTATTATTATAATAAAAAAACTTAATAAAAATATATAATCAGTACTAATATGAACTTAATTTTGAAGTAATTTTTTTTTCTTTTTACTACAAGGACTTTTATTATAATACTTTATCATATGAAAAATACATATTACAATACACACACACACACATACACTGAGATATATTCTTTATTAAATTAGTCAGAACTAAGTTGATATAAGCTAAAATTATTATTTAAAAATTATTAATTAATTAAGTATTATTTTATTAAAATTATATAGTATGATATGTTGGAGACTCCTCGTGAGATTTTGCTCATAAATAAGAAAAACTCGTTCACAAAACGTAAGCCCAATATTCCTAGAATTTTGGAAATAAATACATATAAGGTTGGTTTAATTGGGCTGTGGTTGCTGCTGCTTAATGGATAAGGCCTTAGCCCAAAAAAATAAAGATGCTCAATAAATGGTACATTAGGCACTTAGGAGTTGGACAATTGCTTCGGATATTTGTAGAATACTATTTATTCATTCATTTGTTTATCTCTCCTTAACAAATGATAAGCAATGGCAATATTTTTTCTCCTTGTAGTCAAAGAAGTTCTAATCCTAGTCTAAATAGAAAGACTGTACGCGTTTGAGTGAAGTAGCTCCTCAAGATCGATCTTAGCCATCCATATTCATTCACAAGTCAATCTTAGCCCTCCATTAAGTTATAAATATGGGTACACTATTGTTGCACCTTTTGCAACTATATTAAATTTTTTTATTACCGTTAAATGATATTTTGCTGCTCTCTCATTCTGTGATTACTGAGTAATCCAATGGCATTATCTCCTTTTTCAATTTATTTCTATGTATTTGTATTTTAATTACTGTTTTTTTTATTGTATTTTTGTTGCTTCTTTTTTGGGGTTGAATTTGATCACATAGCGGAGTGGGTTAAAATGCCACTGCGATCACTTAATTTCCAAAAATAGTAAAGTAATATGTAAATATGTTTGTTGATAATGTATCTATTCTCGAAAATGTTTCCCAAAATTGTGACTTTGAGTCTATTTTTATTGAGTTTTTCTAGTTTTTTTTTATGAAAATCTAACAAAAAAAAAATCATCTATAGGTTTTAGGTGTTTGGTAAGATTTTCAAATCAGCATCCGATAACTGCTTTTATCCAAAATAGCTACAGATTTAATCAACTTTATTTTGAAAGAATTTATATAGTAGTTTAGGACTACCAACTAAATATATCAAGTTGGAAGGGCAAACCAATTATATTTATACAATTAATTGTTTCTTTTCTGCCATGTTCACAATGGTAATGATCTCACTATTTTCTCTTCAATTTTATCAAGCAAAATGTCTTAGGCTCCTAATACTTCATCCACTCCTCCCTCAGATCCATTACCCCCTATCTTGGATCCATTACCTCCTACTTCTTCTCATCACACTTCTTGTGCAACTCCTCAAGTATGTACTTCCATTTCTCTCTATTCTTTACTTGTGCATTTCTATACTCTTGGTCCTCTATGAACCTTGGAAAAATGACCCTTATATATTTCATTTCGTCAATTCATCATTAGTTTATCAAGGATTTAAGTTAAATATTACTTTTAGCTCATTTCGGCCAACAAATCCTTGATTCCCCCAAGGATAACTTCTACTTATCAGAACAAGTTATGTTTGTATCTGCTTCTTCTTATCAGACTTTTCGTATAACTCCTCAAGTATGTACTTCCATTTCTCTCTATTCTTTACTTGTGCATTTTCATACCTTTGGCTTACACTTGTTTGTTATGTTGTTATATAGGATGTTTACTCTTGGTCCTCCATTGATGATGTGTGGATCATGGTGGATCTTAGCTACATGGAGACTCCTTTAAACACTACAAGAATCTGTCGATTTCGTGACAGAATTTAGCAACGGAACATATCTGTCACAATATAACGACGAACTAGCGACAAACTTTTGAACATAGCGACAAAATATTTTTTCAAAAATAAATAATTTTAATTTAGCGACGGAATTAAAGTTCCGTCACTATTTAGTGACGGAATTAAAATTATGTTGCTAAAATAGCGACGGAATTTTGTTTCCGTCGTTAAATATTAAATTTTAAAATTAATAATTAAAGTATTTTTTTTATTTTCTTTTTAATTTAATCATGTTATATAGCTCATCAAGATATTAATTAATATATATTTTATTTTTATCGAAATATAAAATAATATAAGTATTTTTATAAAGTAGTCACTTTGAAAATGATATTTTTTAAAAAATTAATTTTTTGTATTTTAATGTAGTCTAGAATTTTATCATCGTTATTTAGTATTATTTTTAACTCAAAAGTATTATGTATATTTAAATACTAACATAATAATTTAAAAAATTATAACTTTAAATATAAAATAATATAATATTAAAAGTATAATATCAATTAGTTTTAAAAATTTGAATTATTAAATATAATAAAAATATATATTAATAATAAAACTATATAATTTTAATATAAAAATAAAAAAATTATATTGAATAAATATAGTTAAAATTATTAATATTTTCAAAAACTATGTAATTTTAATTTTTAAATAAATATAATCCAAATGTACCTAATGGCGGTATTCATACTTAGTAATATGGGAACGGTAGGGAATACCAAAGTTGGGAAGGTTTCTAATCTAATATATATATATATATATAATAGCTATTTATCATACTTAGTTTAAAGGTTGACTAATAATAAAAAAAATTTTGACTTTCCTTGATTTATAAATTTTAGTTACAAATTCTTTTTAATAGTTCATTTGGAAGGTATGCTTAACTTGGTAATATTTATAGTCTTCTTCTTGAATTATTAATTTGGTTTTGCTAAATAGTACTTGTATTAATTTTATGCGTTATTGGTTGAACTATT
>CATIWO010348939.1:0-10669 GCA_949673435.1 Macaranga tanarius | reverse complement strand
ATAGATAAGCTGTGAGTCTATACTTTGTAGAAGGAAAAAGAGAAAAAGCAAAAAAAGGAAAAATAAAAATGGGGTCATGGAGAATGTGATCATGTAATATCAAACTTCACTTTATTTTTTCTTCTTCTTCTTCTTTAGCTCTGTTTCTTGTCCGATCTTCTGTTGCTTGCTTGTGAAGATTACAAATTGATGGAGCTTGCAGCTTAGCTCATGTTATTGAGTCGGTGAGTGGGAGAGAAGAGAAGAAATAGTAAAGTTGTCGTTTGGTAGGAGGAAGGGATAAATGGCAGGGGAAGGAGGAGGAGCATTGTCGTTTTCTGTTGCGTCTGTGGTGGAGGATGTGCTGCAACAGCATGGAAATAGACTCAGGGATCTTGATTTAGAGTCTAGAAAAGCTGAAGAAGCTGGTAAATTTAATTTCTCTTCTTTACCTTTTTTTTTAAAAAAAATTTATAGTTCTTGAATTTATTTATTTATTAATTTTATCTTGCTCTGCAGCGTCAAGAAGATATGAAGCAGCCGGGTGGTTGAGAAAGATGGTTGGGGTGGTTGCGGCTAAAGATTTGCCAGCTGAGCCTTCTGAAGAAGAGTTTAGGCTTGGATTGAGAAGTGGAATCATTCTTTGCAATGCTCTCAATAAAGTTCAACCTGGAGCTGTACCCAAGGTGCTGATTCTTAATCTTGTTTTGATTTTGATTTCTTTTTTCGTCTTTATTTTGATTTTTTGTTAATGAAATTATATGTAGAGTGATTAATTGATTTAATTTCAGGTAGTTGAAAGTTCATGTGATGCTGCTCTTATCCCTGATGGAGCTGCATTATCAGCATTTCAGTATTTTGAAAATGTGAGGAATTTTCTTGTGGCTGCACAAGAGATTGGCCTTCCAACTTTTGAGGCGTCTGATCTGGAGCAGGTGTATATTTCAACTTCTATATAGATAATGAATGAGATAAAGGAGGAGATTCTTTGTTTTTTTTTTTGGACTAATTTCAATAAATTGATGTATATTTTATCAATTTTCAGGGTGGAAAATCAGCAAGGGTTGTGAACAGTGTTCTGGCACTTAAATCCTACAGTGAGTGGAAACAAACAGGTGGAAGTGGAGTATGGAAATTTGGTGGAAATGTGAAACCTTCCATCCCCACTAAATCTTTTGTAAGAAAAAACACAGAGCCATTCATGAATTCCCTATCCAGGAATTCTTCAATGAGTGAAAGATCCTTGAATGCTCTGTCTACTGATATTGAGCCTAATAAAATGGTTGGTAAGCTTAACTGATATAAATATTATGTCTCTTGTTGCTCTCTTCACATTGAATTTGATCAATGCATGTGTTCTCTTTTCTTCTTTTGTGTAGACTAATTCTGGCTCATTTAGTACGCTGATTCGAGCCGTTTTATCAGACAAGAGGCCTGAAGAAGTGCCAATGGTAAGAAAATTTACTTGCATCCTGCTGCTAGTTAAATTTTAAGACTTTATGCTGAGCTAGTTATGATCAGTAAAAGTATATAACTCATAATGGGGATGAATTGAATATATGCCATTGCCTAAATTTACTCCCCAAATTGTCATCCTGTATAATTCTGCTACTATTGCTTCTAACACTAAATCATGGTGTCGTTTGCATGAAAATAGTTGGTGGAATCAGTGCTAAGTAAGGTTGTGGAAGAGTTTGAGTTGCGCATTGCAAGCCAATATGACATGGTATTCTATTTGATTATTCGTACCTTTTATTGTTAGTCCACAGAAGAAATTGAGCATTGTTCAATCCATCTAACTATTAAGTTGCTGACGGATTAATGTTGTTATTTGAAGGTAAAGACGAACCATAAAGTCGACATGGCTGTTTCCCAGGCCAACAAATTTTCATTTAAACAAACATCTGGCGATAGAAGGGTAACCTTTTAATCTTTGCTTTCTGATTAATTTCAATGCCTTGGCGCTAACAGGAAATTCTATCAATTTGCAACCTTGTGATTCTAACCGCTTGAAGTTTTCTTGTTTTTTTACAAAAATCATACAGACCGAAGACAAGACCATCAGAACCATAAAGAAAGAGGAATGCTTTCACAAGAACCACATTCCTGATGAGGAACTCAAAAACCAGAACCTGAAACAGGAGATGATCTTTGATCAACAACAAAGAGACATTCAGGTACGTTGCCAGAGTTATGACTTGGATAGTTCTTGTGACAAATTAAACTGGTCACATCTTAATTACGCTTTTTATTGTTCATTTTTTTTAACTTCAGGATCTAAAGCATGCACTTCATACAACAAAATCTGGAATGAAGTTTATGCAAATGAAATTTCATGAGGAGTTTAACAATTTAGGTAACTGTCATACAAATAAAAACTTATATCCATTTCTGTTGTGAAAGAAGTATGAAGAGTTGGTTAATAAGGGATCTTATCTTATGGTCTGTTTTGTCTCTTTCTTTCTTGTAGGAATGCACATTCAAGGTCTAGCTCATGCAGCTTCCGGTTACCACAAGGTTCTTGAGGAAAATCGCAAGCTGTACAACCAAGTGCAGGATCTTAAGGGTATTATTGCTTTCCTAGAGTCCAAGTAGTATGCTAGTTTTGATGATGTAATGAACCTTTTGTGTTCTTGTGTACATCACCAGGAAGTATTCGGGTTTATTGTCGTGTGAGGCCATTTTTATCTGGACAATCAAATTATTTGAGCACTGTGGACCATATGGAAGAAGGAAATATTGTTATTAACACCCCATCAAGACATGGAAAAGGGCGTAAATCCTTCACTTTCAACAAGGTCTTTGGACCATCTGCAACCCAAGGTAGATAGTTTTTACTTTAAAGTTTATTCATATTAATACAAATTGATATCGCAATTTACACATTTTTATTCCATTGAATTGCAGCTGAGGTCTTCTCAGATATGCAGCCATTGATTCGGTCTGTTCTTGATGGATATAATGTTTGCATATTTGCATATGGTCAAACTGGATCAGGAAAAACTTATACAATGGTAAAAAATTTTACATATGTACATCACACTGTGATAATTTTACTGTCAGCTGAAAATATTTTGATGTAGACAAAAACGTTCTGATTTTTGTTCTTGATGTTTCCAGACAGGACCTAAGGATCTCACAGAGAAAAACTTAGGGGTGAATTATAGGGCATTGAGCGATTTGTTTCTTCTAGCAGAGCAAAGAAAGGACATATTCTCCTATAATGTTGCAGTTCAAATGATTGAGATTTACAATGAGCAAGTTAGGGATCTCCTTGTCACTGATGGAAGCAACAAAAGATATCCTTTAAAATAATTCTTATTTCTTCAAGTTTAACCTTAGAAAAAGTCTTTCCATCCGATAATACAATAAAATGGGCTATCCTTAATTTGTTGACACATTAGAAATTCGCAATAGTTCTCAAACAGGTCTGAATGTGCCAGACGCAAACCTTGTTCATGTGTCTTCAACATCTGATGTCATTGATTTGATGAACCTTGGACAAAGGAATCGTGTTGTTGGTGCAACTGCTCTAAATGACCGTAGTAGTCGCTCTCATAGGTAAATTGTTCCTCTTATTCTTCGAATATGTTTCTCTATGCATGATTCTATATCAATCCCATCAATGAGAATGAATTCTGTTCTTGTGAAATTGCAGTTGCTTAACTGTTCATGTTCAAGGAAAAGACTTCACATCTGGGGCTGTACTTCGTGGTTGTATGCATTTGGTTGATTTGGCGGGGAGTGAAAGAGTAGACAAATCTGAAGTAACTGGAGATAGACTAAAAGAGGCACAGCATATTAACAGATCTCTCTCAGCTTTAGGCGATGTGATTGCTTCACTTGCCCAAAAGAACCCGCATGTGCCATATAGAAACAGCAAGCTCACACAACTGCTCCAAGATTCACTTGGTAAAGTCAAAGATACATTTTTGCTTTCAGAATGCTCCTCTTTGCCTGCCAAACATGATGATGATTTGGGATAATGATTGCTCTTTCAGGAGGTCAGGCCAAAACATTAATGTTTGTTCATATCAGCCCTGGGCCTGATGCTGTTGGAGAAACGATAAGTACACTTAAATTTGCTGAGCGAGTAGCAACTGTTGAACTAGGTGCAGCCCGAGTGAACCAAGACAGTGCAGACGTTAAAGAACTCAAAGAACAAGTGATTACATCTCCTTGTCTCCTTTGCACTTTTTCCCTCACAGTTGATTTATCCTAATTCAAATTTTTTATGCACTTTACAAGCCATTTAATTATTTCCCTTCTGTGTGTCTCTTTCTAGATTGCTAGCCTTAAGGCAGCATTGGCAAGGAAAGAGGGAGAACCAGAATATGGCCAACATTCTGCATCTGGCAACTCTGAAAGGTATAGAAGAAAAGAAAACGAGTCCTCACCATTTAGTTCTAACCAGCGGCTAGGAGATGTGAATGATACCAATAGCTTCCGGCAGCCCATGGGTGATGTGGGCAACATAGAGGTGAATTCTGCTATCCCATAATGACTAGTACGTATATTGAGTAATGACACCATAAATTTTTTGTTCTTCCAATATGAAAGGAACACTACTGCATATAGACATTAGATTGAAAGTAAGTCATTCAAGATAGGATTTCCGGCCATCTCCTATCTCACAGTAGGAACAGCATATTTAACTTGGGTTTATTTGCACAATATCTATCAACCATGTATTAATATTTGAGTGATTATTCAATCTTTGAGCCGGAATTTTAAATGTCGAAAAGATTGTTGACAGTCAATGCTGGGCTTCATACAAATGCTTATTTCAATTCCTACAAATGCTGATATGCTGCATCTGCAGGTTCATACAAACTCCACACTGAGGCAAAAAAGGCAAAGTTTCGATCTTGAGGAGCTATTAGCAAATTCACCTCCATGGCCTCCAGTTATTAGTCCTAACAAAAATTATGGAGAGGACGAGAAGGAAATTGGCTCAGGTGAGTGGGTAGATAAAGTCATGGTGAACAAGCAAGATGCTATAAACAGAGTTGAAGACCCTCTAGGATGTTGGGAAGCAGACAATGGCCATTTGCCTGATGTTTTTTACCAGAAATATCTCTCAGACACTTCGAAAATTTATCCTGACCAATCCTATAATATGTTCACGGGCAACAACCGATTCAACACGAGTACTACTGATGACATGGATGACCTTGACGCTGGCACTAGTGATTCATCAGAACCTGATTTACTATGGCAATTCAATCAATCCAAACTTTCTGGCATGGCCAATGGAATTGAGTCAAAGACCAAGAAGCCAAGTTCCAAAGCGGCAAAAAATTCAGACTTGAGGTAATTCACATGTCAAAGTTGTGATCTTTGTGTCTGTATATACAGAGACATTATACTAAATCAAGTTCTTGACTTCTGCAGCAGGAACTTGAATCCAATGCTAGGCCCTTCACCGTCACGGAAATTACCAAATGGAGTCGGTGCTCCATTACGTGGAAGGCAGCCAGCTCCTGTTGATATGAAACGCAGAACTGCAAACAGAAAGTAGGAGTGTTAGCCACGCTAAAGGGAGATTTCAGATTTTTTTTTTTTAAATCTTCTAAATATATTTTATATATTTCTTGATTTTTTTCCTGAGAGATAAAGAGAGAGGGCTTTTTTTTTTTCATGCATTGTTTATATAACACGTGAAAGTGGAGCAATAATTCCAGTTGCTTGATTGATATTGCCCATTGAAGAAGAGTTCACCAGATGTGTCCTAGCTTGGTTTTGCTTAGGGATTTGTTTTTGGGTTACCACCTGTTTTTTATGTAAAATACTGCACACTGAAATTTGAAGTCTGAGTTCATGTCAGAATTTATGTATTGTACAAAGACAGAGAAAATTTAACCAGAGTTTATATATTTCTTTTTTTCTTTAATCTTCTTACATCATCTACAAAAACATGCACTGGGCACAGTTTTGTTCTTTACCTGCGATCAATAGATTTTTTTTTTTTTGGTATTTTACCTTTACCGATCAAACAATGAATAATTTCGAGGACTTGAGCACATTTTTGTCAACACATCATCTATAAGATTCGAATTTAATATTTATTTAAAAAATTTAAACTTCTAGTAACTTCTTTTTTAAAAAGGAAAATTCTAGTTTTCATTGAATATCAGAATCTAGAGCAGAAACAAGGAAGTCAGGTGGATGACACCACCATTCCGTGGGACCTGACAAAGAACTACAGCCTCTAGCTAACAAGTGGGCTGCTTTGCTCGCATATTGCTTAACACACTGAAAATGAACATTTCCCATCTCTTTTACGCGCTGCTTGCAATCCTTTATCACTAAACCAGCTGGGGAGCTATCCTTAATGTCACTTATAAGGCCTTTGAACACCTCCAGAGCCTTCATTTTAATGAGAACACACGTCTTATAATTTAAACATATAAACATTGGCAACAGTGGACAATTATTAACGTGAACAAATACAATTGAAATTATATTTAGTATAAATACTAGCCAATAAATTACAAATAATTATAAGGGTGATGATGGACGTCGCGGACGTTCAAGAAAAAAATAACAAAAAAAAAATGTAAAATTTTCATTTTGACTTCTGATGTTTACATGGAAGTAGTATAATTATAAGAATTATTTTGGTAATAGTGCGTCTCGAGAGACACATTATTTGTGTCGCTGACACTAATCATTTCCCTAATAATAATAATAATAATAATATAGATGTATAGATATTTCTTTCGCAGTTGTATATTGAGTTCATATGGTGGAAAATTTGGCTTTTTAAAAAGATTATATTTTATGAAATTTCAATTTTTGAATGGTCAATTGCTAAATTACTAAACACTCTAAACCCAGCAGTTGTATCTCAACCACCAAACGCCATTCCCAACCGCTAAATTACATTCAAGGCATAACAATAACATAGACTATGTGGCACTTACCAAACAAATTAGATGACGTGCATTAAATTTGTTTATATTTTCTGATTGCAGACAAATTTTATTCAGGCCCCCCAATCCATGACGCAGTTTACAGAAGTTGATGGCAAAGGCCCAGGAAAAAAGAAAAAAATTTGGGCTAAGACCCCACTAAATATACTGCTTCTTTTTCTTTTTGGCAAAACCATATTTATTTTCTAGCTCCATTGTAAGCCACATACCAAACACTTGCCTTGCCACGGACCACCACAAATTTTGCAAGGATGCCGAAAACATGTGGCCACGATTTTGTACCTAGAAACCAAACCATAAACCCAGAAAAAAAAGGTCCCTAATTAGTGGCTGGTATTTCAAATATGTACACTTGCACAGCACAGTTCACTTCAAAAGAAATCTCTGGAACATTCATTTGAGTAGCCTTTGAAAAAATAATAGTTCGCAGAGTTGCATTGCATGCACGAGAACGTTTAGTTTTTAAGTTGAACAAAACATCATCAAATTAAACGAAAACCGATTGGTTGGAATGGCAGAGAGCGAGCCTTGTTATTATTCAGTTCTTGGATTGTGTAACAAAGCTTCTGCTGAAGAGATTCGTGATGCTTATAGAAAGCTCGCTCTGGTAAGTTTGGTTTTCAATTTTTTTTTCCCTTAACATAATGTTTTGGGGTTTATAAGCACCTAATTGTCACGTTTTTGATATTTGGAACTTTGAAAAATTATGTAGAAATGGCATCCAGACCGGTGGATGAAAGATCCTGCAGTTGCAGTAGAAGCAAAAAGGCGGTTTCAACAGATTCAAGAGGCTTACACAGGTTAGGAAAAAAAAAAAAAAACCCTTTTTTAATTATATCAAAATAATGCTACCAGTGCAGTGCTCAGTTCGAGTTGCTGACAATCTGACGTTATGGGGTAAATTTTTCAGTTTTATCAGATAAAGGAAAGAGAAAACTTTACGATGCTGGAATGTTAGGTTTTCTTGGAGAAGATGACGATGAAGTGAGTGATTCTTTCTTTTCACTTTTTCTTTTTATTATTAATTCTTATTTTTTTAATGTGGAGTTCTTGGATATTAAGAGCAATGAAATTTCTGAAACAGGGATTCTGTAATTTTTTACAAGAAATGCTTCTGATGATGGAAAATGTGAGCACACAGGTAAATTTTGCATGTGTATATATATAGGAAAAGGTAGATGTCTGGGCAGAGACATCTACAGTATGTTTTTGCTGGAAAAATTTTTTTTAAGGGACAAAAAAGTAATTTTACATGTAAAATTATATTTTAAACTTCAATTATATTGTTCCTGTAAAATAGGGGGGCCAAACTGGTAATTTTCCCGGTCCGAAATAATCTCGGACCGGGATACCTATCATTGTCCTATATATATATAGAAAAACGCTAGGCGTCACGGTACGCGACGCCTAGCGTTGTCTCGGAGGGGGCAAAACGGGTTCACCCAGTTCTGTTTTAGGTTTTAGATTTTTGTCAATTTATTTAATTAAATGATTAGAATATATATATTTTTTATTATTAAATAATTTTTATATTATACAAAAATAAATAAATAAATATATTATATTACATGAGTTTGTAAATTATGACACGACGGATTCACCCAGTTTTTTTTAGGTTTTAGATTTTGTCAATTTATTTAATTAAATAATTAAAATATATATATTTTAATTATTATATAATTTTTTATTATTAATTAAATAAATGGTATATTGGTAATTTTTGGGAAAAGACATTTTTGTCTTTTCCCCAAAATTTTTTATCTTTTCTACCGATAGACGTCGCGCAGTACCCATATATATATGGTAATGCTTGGTGTCGCACAATGACACCAAGCATTATCTTGGTATTTTGCCCTCTCTTTTTTTTTATTATAAATAAATAAATAATTAATTAAAAAATAAAATTATAATTTATGGGTTTGTAAATTATAATATGATGGGTTCACCAGTTTTTTTTTTTAGGTTTTAGATTTTGTCAATTTATTTAATTAAATAATTTTTATATTATACAAAAATAAATAAATATATTATATTATATGAGTTTGTAAATTATAACATGATGGGTTCACTCAGTTCTTTTTTATATTTTAGATTTTGTCAATTTATTTAATTAAATAATTAAAATATATATATTTTAATTATTATATAATTTTTTATTATTAATTTAATAATGATAAAATAGTAATTTTAGGGGAAAAGACATTTTGTCTTTTCTCCAAAAATCGTGCGATAGGTGTCTCGAATGTCTTTTCTCCAAAAATCGTGCGATAGGTGTCTCGCCGAGACACCTATCTGCGTCTTATATATATATATATATATATATACATTTGTGAACCGAAAATGTTTGTTGCTTAATGCTTTGTTTCTTATTATTTAGGAGGGAAACGATTTGAAAGATCTTCAATGTATGCTGATGAACATGATCGCCGGGGATGATAGTATCACTTCTCAAAATGCTAAGAAGAGGACTCGCCTCTCCAACTTATTATGATGATGTGCTTGATCGGCCTACAACAATTTGATCCCATTTGGCATTTTATTGCAGATTTTGCAATGGAAAAAAGTTCATTATTTTACCTCATGCTTCCCATTTTTAAGAGTTGTATATATAGTTCAACTTGCTTCCATATGTTTTGATCCACTCAGTTTCAAGCTGAAGCTACTGCCTGCCTGGAATTACATTACATTGTCTCCACAAATAGTATATTACTAGATGGAATCTAATTAAAAATCTCATTAAACAAGAAAAACGGGATGAAATGGTCAAAGTGTATAAAAATTTGCTTAATTTTCAAATACCAAATTATATTAAGAGATTAATCCAATTGATAAAAATATGGAATTTGCAGATGGTACTTAGAATTTTCAGCAAAGTTTAAAGGATTCCTAAACTAAAAGTTGCCCATTTTTTTCGCTCACTTGAGAAGGTTTCAATCCATTATTTGGAGGGAATCATTAGTAGTGTAAGAAGCCTCTAGGACAAACGATATATGAATATTCCCAAAGTAGTAAAATATTAATGGAATTTACCGTATAATAAAAATATATTTTTTGTTTATTTTATTGCAATTTGCATCATATAAATTAACACATTAATATTTCATAATGCAATTTATATTTATTTTTACGAATTATAATTAAGTTACAAGACTATTATTAATTATATTTGGGCAAGTTGAAGTAGAGTTTAAATATATGCGGGTCTCAACCTAATTTTTAACTGTCTCACCCGATCTTATATTAGGCTTAGAGAAAATTACAGAATTAATTTCTTTTTTTAAGTCATTAACAGAAATATCATTTCCTTTTTGAATTATTACCTGCATGCTCATTTTACTTTCATACGTGTCATTTTTTTTTCTACTTTACCCCTTTTGTTATGTGGCATGTATTTTTTTTATTTTTTTTATTTTTTATTTTCTCACTTTTTTTATTCTTCATTTTTTTTCATTTTCTCTTCTTTTTCTTTTTTTTTTTATTTTCTCCTTTATAATTATTTTTTCTTTTCTTTTTTCTATTCCTCATTTTTTAATTTTAATTTTTATTTTCTACTTATTTTGTCCTTCTTTTATGCTTTTTATTATTGTTATTATTTTTTCTTTTATCTTTTCTTTTTTCTATTCCTCATTTTTTCTTTTTTCTCTTCTTTTTATTTTTTCCTTTCTTTTCTTTTTCCTATTCCTCATTTTTTAATTTTTATTTTCTACTTGTTTTTCCTTATTTTATATTATTATTATTATTATTATTATTTTTCC
>CATIWO010348864.1:0-13514 GCA_949673435.1 Macaranga tanarius | reverse complement strand
AACCGTTGTTGTTGGTAAAGTTGTTTTAATTTTGATGAAACAGTGATTGCACATGAAATGAATGGAAAGATGTATGTGAGTGGTAACATCCTCTTTCTGCATGGCCTGCAAAGTAGTTAATAGTACCAAACTTTACACCATGATAAATATTCTCCATCTGTAGTGCAATTGGCACCACCAAGTGTAATCCAATAGCTAGCTAGCTAGAGCAAGCAGCCACGATGATGAACAACAACCGACCATCAACACTGAAGAAGACCACTTCATTTCCCCTGAAGAAGTCCCCTTCAATGCAATTCCCAAATCACCCTCCTCAGCGAACCGCATCTCTCCCCAAAAGTCCTTCTCTGATTGAATTCCCTATCTCTCCCCAGCTCATTTTAGGGGATGAATTACTTCATTTTGGTCATCACGCGCACCCTCTCTTTCAGGCTGAACTATCCGATCTCTTTACTTGCTCAGGCTGCAAGGAATATGGTTCAGGAAAGAGGTTCATTTGCCAGCAATGCGATTTTCAGTTGCATGAGTTCTGTGGTTTGGCTCCTCAACAGCTCAAAGCACATCCTCTCCATATGCAGCACCAACTTTTCTTTGCTTCTAAACCAGGTCTGTGAACATTACACCCACAAATTTATTCGTCTTCTTAATTTTATTTGTCAATTGGATTAACATTTCCTTAATTTGTTGTTTGCGACGAAATCTGCTGCAAATGCACAGTTAAAGGTGGGATTTTGAAATCCAAGTGTGATGTGTGTGGTAAGTCTGCTAAAGGTTATATTTTCAGATGCAACGCCTGCAGCTATCAGATGCATCCATGCTGCGCTATGCTGTCTAATGAAATGAGCATCTCGGTCCATCCACATCCGCTACGACTCCTTCCAGCAATGAGTATACCAAATGGAGAACCTGGTTTTGTATGCGGAGAATGCAACAGGGCCAAGAGATCAGGTCGTATCTTTCGGTGCACGGTGTGTGAGTACCATCTTCATGCAGTCTGTGCCAAGAATATGGTAAATGGTCTTCAAGCAAATGGCTTCAAGGGCGTTGAAAAGCCCAGCATGCTAGGAACTGCAGCTCGGCTTGCCTCTCAGGTTATTATTGAATTCATTGGAGGGCTTATAGAAGGAATTGGCGAAGGCGTTGGAGAAGCCTTTGTTCAAAGTTTTGCTAGAGGAAGGCGCCCTAGAAGACCCCCAACTCCTACAGAATGAATTCAGAATCCGAATACATATATCTATATTATTTCATGGAAGTGTTTATAGCTGATGTATGGGATTTCAGTTGTAAATTGATGATAGCAAGCGTTGAATACGGATATGTCGTCTCCTGTGGCCAACAAAGTACTATTATTGTACGTATATTTGGATCAGACCTGTCAATAAACTAATTGTTTATGTTTATTAAAAGAATATATATCTCCACATTAATTCAGCAGGTATTAATTAATCAAGGGCCACTCAGTATCCTACAATTGCCTGTTGTTGCTGGTGATAGCTTTGACCAAATTGCTTCATATTCTTACCAAAATGGGTTCTGGAGGATTGGCTAATCAACAAAAGTCGGAGGAAAAGTGATAATTTAGCAGCAGATATGGAGCTGAAATACGAAAGACACTTTGTTTGAAGTTTGAACATATCCATCTTCTTGATTTCAATCTCAAGAATCATGAATAATGAATGCACTGCATTCTAGTAAAAACCTTCGTTCAGAATCACAAAATGTTATAATTCATATGAAAGCCAATAGTCATTTGCTCTATTTAATCCATAAATTTAGTTCCTGTTAGTCTTCACAGAGAAGAAAATATTGCTTTCTTCTGCTGCCAAATTTTTGTTTCAGATAGTGAATTTTTTTCATCAGGAAAGAGGGTGGAAGAAAAAACAAAAATTTTTGCGGATGATTATGTTATCATGGGAATCTGCAGCGACTAATGTCACAAATTTCTTTTGATGGTTATCTGGACTACGTACCACACAGACAGCTGCTGGAATGATACTTGTGTAGTGCTGTTAATCTAGTGTTGTGTTCATCTTTTTATGACTTTAAGCTACACAAAGGAATATTAATTAAAATGAAGCAAAAATCTCATCAAATATGATATGATGCTGCCTTTGATTATAGAGGAGAATCTAACCGGGGACCAGCAAGATTATAAGAGATGCTTAAAAGCCATCAACGACCACGCTCAATCTCAAATAAGATCCGCTCTCTCATACTATCATCCATAGCCACACTGACATCCTGAAAGTTTGATGATTGTCTGAGCAAGCATTCGGCAAAACTGATCTCCTCTTCCGCCCAAGGGTGCTTTTTGAAACTTGTTAGCCCCTCCAATTCCATTGCCACCTCCTTCATTGTTGGCCGTTCATCCCCAGTCATTTTCAGGCATCTTTTTGTTAACCCAGCTACTCGTCTAATCTGGTCATGATTCATTTCTGAGAGAATCCGATTATCTAGTATCTTTGACAAGCAATTCTCTTTCATTGATGAGATAAAATACATTGCAAGATTTCTCTCTTCTTCCGGCCTGTCAAAGCATAATGCCTTCTTTCCAGTTAATAACTCTGCAAGTACAACTCCAAAACTGTAAACATCGCTCTTTTCAGTTAATTGACTTGTGAGGAAGTATTGTGGATCTAAATAGCCTAATGTCCCTTGCACCAGTGTACTCAACTGAGTCTGATCCAGAGGAACCAGTCTTGAAGCACCGAAATCCGATACTTTTGCCCTGAGATGATTGTCCAGAAGGATATTTGTGGACTTGACATCTCGATGGATGATGGGCGGAGAAGCTGCGGAGTGCAGATAGGCGAATGCTCCTGCAGTTTCAGCTGCTATCCTCAGCCGATTTTCCCAGGAAAGTGAACAATGATGGATGTGATAGTGGAGAGTTCCATTGGTGATGAACTCGTAAACCAGTAAAGGAACTTGAGTTTCTAAACAGCACCCCAACAATTTTACAACATTTTTGTGATTAATCTGAGAGAGAATAACCACTTCATTTATAAATTGCTCAATTTGTCTTTCATCAATTACTTTTGACTTCTTAATAGCAACTAGTGTCTTGTCAGGTAGAATTCCCTTGTAGACTGTGCCATAACCTCCACGGCCAAGAACATTGCTTTCGTCGAAGTTATTAGTAGCCTTTTTAAGCTCCTCGGCAGTGAAGATCTTTGTAGTCTCAACTGATCGCTCCCGCAAGGAAAGTTGTTGCTGCAGCAACAGTCCTCCATTTTGTTGAAAGAATTTTTCTCTGAGTTTGATGTGCTTTCTCTTTTGGATGCCCCAGTATATCCAAGAGCCAGAAATGAGCAGAAACAAGACTCCTATTCCAACCCCTACATTTATATAATTTATAAGAGCAATGAGTTAAAAAAGAGGTCATGTTTCCTAAATAGAGAAATGCAACAGAAGATGTACCTAAAGTAAACTGTAAGATTGGGAACTGCTTCTGAGCAGGTATACAGCGGATACCATCTTTCTCGCCATCCTCAATGGTCCCATCAGGGCAGCTACAGAAGTAACTTCCTGGTCTATTATTGCATATTCCCTTGCAGGGATTGTTTTCTGGATCAGCACACTCATCAATATCTGCTTTCACAATAGCAACTAAGTATTAATCTTTACCAAAATGGATTTTGTTTATGTGATTGCATTTCTGGACAGGGCGTTACTTACCTTGGCATCCCTGGGGAAGATATGGGTTTCCTTGATAGCCTTCATTGCAGTAGCACCTATATCCTGGCCCATTTGTTGAGTTAGAACAGATGCTGTTTTCCCCACATGAATAAGCTGTTAAATTCTTTCCAACCTGTTTGCAAGTTTCAAGTCCAGCAACCCAATCAAGCACTACTGGTACACTTGTAATGTTCTGGTAAGTTAGAGGGTTGTTTTTACTGAAATTCCAAAGATCAGAGACGTTGAATTTGAACCAATCTTGCTCTGCAAGGAATGCGTAGCTGCAGGGGTTGAAATTCCATGCCAATGTGTGATTGTAATAGCTTCCTAAATCAATATGCAGAGTCCTGAGGCCTCCTGGTATGGAAGTTTGGCAGCAGCCTATACCAGAACAAGATCCATCAATGATATTTGAAGAGTTGACACAAAGTGAAACACAACCACTCTGAAACATTTTGCCCTCAGGATCAGACATGAAAGCACGTGTGTCGCAGCCAAGAGCTGTGAACTTGTTCTGATTATCAGAGAAGGAATAAACATCGTCAAGTGTGACTGCCTGATTGAACCGGTTAGAGCTTGCCCCAGTTTTATTATAGCAATCATGAGCAGCCCACAAAGTGACAGACAACTGCCCTTCCAATGAAATGTTAAGAATTGGTATGTTGCTTGTTGGGCCTAAGAGTAGCATAGGAGGGTCATAAGTATCATCGCAGATCAACTGATGAGCAGGTTCTTTAAAACAGTGGCGATCTCCAATTCCGAATGGGTAAGGGATGCTAATGCTGCCACATACTTGAAGACAACTTGGTTTGGTGTCTGATAAGGTGATCACTGCGAGCGGCGAAGGAAAGATAATGCAAAGCAGCAGAGACCACAGCATTACTTTCTCCTTTCGTCTACTGGTGGTCGAAGGAAGTGCTAAATCCTACATTTCATGTAGCACAGATGGTTTGCACATGGAATTTATGGATGACTCAGAAATAAAACAAGTAGTCAGATCATCTAAACTTATTAAGATCTAATCTAACTGGTTTTCTTTGCCGTAGAACAGTGCAGATGATGTTTGATTCTAGTGATTCTGTCTGATCCTAACAATCTTGGTATGGTAAAGTGAAACATTTTTTAATGCAAAGGTGTAGTAATATAGCTTTGGTTGAAGTGATTTGTTTTATATATATTGTTGTATTCATTTTCCTGAAGAAAATGAAATGTCAATGATAACTCCAGGATTGTGTCTGCAAGTAATTGGAGGTTAGCCTCTAGGCATAAACTATTCATTCAGCACACCACATGGCTGAAAGGACAGAGAAGAGAGCCATTCCAATTATATAGTTTCATAATTTTGTTTCCAAGCATTCAAAACTAACCCTATTGAAAAATAACCAAAACTTGCAGAAATTGATGACGCATATATAGATCATAGTAAAAGAAAAAAGAGAGCGAGTGAGAAACTTACTAGTGTAATTTTTCAAATGCACATACAATAACGTGAGATGAATCAGACCCACAATGAAATCAGTGTCAACTTTCAGTTCAAAATGTGAATAAACAACAACTTGTCTATTATGACATAAAAAAAAAAAAACAACTTTCTGTTGGTTTCAATAATAAAGACACAAAATGAAGGAAGCAGTTTCCAAAGTTACAGTTATTCGGCTTTATCCGCCTGATGATGATTTATGCCAAAGGATAGCCACTTGGCAACTTCCCAAATAATAATATACTCTCCTGATAAAATCCATTTCCAACCAACCCACAATAATAATGCTGCTGCATTCTTACATTGAACTGAAGGTTCGTCTGCAGCTTTCAAGCACAAGACGTTAAATTCAAAAATGCCTTCAATAATTCATGGATTGGCTCAGATGCCACCATGTGTATGCGCATATATATTTAATACCAACAATCCACAAACAAATCAAGGTTTGCCATCTTTCTACCTTAAATTAGATTTGGTGACATGGACTAGGACTAGGATTAGGAGCAGTCAGCATCAGAAATAAAAAGTGAGCGACTTCCTCATTGTTGAGGGTAGAATCCTAGTATTCCTAGACAATGTGGTAATTTGATTTATACTATTTAATGAGGTGTCTTTAATCTAACGGAGGACTTGAGGAAACCCGAAAAAGATGGATTTGAGAGGAGCCACTTTCTAGTTTCTACTCCACCAGGTATATGTATTTTCAAAGAAAAAAGAGAGAGAGAGAGAGAGAGAGAACTGATCTTAAAGTAAACATATATTCAAATTGGATTTGATGGATGAATGGCACTTGCGTATTGTGAGGAATTCTCCCATCAACAATCAAATCAGAAGAGGAACTTACAGTCTCAATCTAAAAGAAGGAAAGAAACAGGTGGAAGAGTAAGGGCAGAAAGAAACAGAATAAGATTATTCAACATATAAATTTAACAAATATTTCACTATTTCATCATACAACATTTTTGGTTTTGTGATTGATCCTAGCGATCAACTTTACAGTAAAGAAGATATCTCAAATACATTGTCAGTAATTACTTCATCTTAGAGCTTCTATCATTTGTAAGGAAAAAAATAATAATAATAATAATAAATAAATATCAAAAAAAGGAGGACGAATCCGACTCATAAATTAAGATTTTCTCGCCTTCCATATCCCTGAACCAACTTTTAAATGCCAAGTCAAACCTAACAACTGCCCACAGCTATGCTCTCCCGTCGCGTTGCATTCTATGGCAGTCCAGTTTCAAGGTCTATCGATCCAAAGAATTCCACAGCTCAGAAAATGCAGCACGTGTTCCCATACAATCAACTAGCCAGCGAAAGGGCATACAACCTGTACATCACAGAACTTGAATTTGCCAACAGTAAGCATTATCTGGTGCCAGGCGGCAGTTTCCCTTACTTCCTCCACCCTTTAGCAGGCAAAGAACCCTTCACCCCACCAGCTTAACTCATCCGTCTTCTTTTTTTCCTTGGCAGAAATTACTTAGAATAGGAACACAAAGTGTAATTGCAAGTTCTCGCATGCTTCCAGCAGGTTATTTCTGACTCCTTTGCTTCTTCCCAAAAAGTTTCATATTATCACTAAATGGTACCATAGTCCAATGTCTCCCACTTGAAGGGAGCAACTAATCCTATGTCTGGGGCGCCTCTCAAGAACAGGCAGACACAAACACAGACAGCAGCAATGGCAAGCATTGAATGAACATAGGGACGCTGAAGCAGGCCTTGTGAACCCATAATCCTCCTGTTGTATTTTGCTGCCACAGTAGCACATTTTGCACATGATCCACGCCCTCGCTGAAGGCCTGAAGTCATCCTTGAAGGCAATGATTGTCCCATCTCATCTCTAATTGTAACAGAAACTTGACCACTTCTTCTGTCAGCATGTTTACGAGCCACCAATTTATTATAGGAGTGGTTATTCGTCATAATAGCATAATCATTTGGAGACTGGTGATTGGCATCTAGGAGAGAATTCCAACAAGACAAACCAATCTGCAGAAAGGGAACATGTACAAAGAATATTTCTCTGAGGAAAAAAATAAAATAGAACAAAAACAGAGAAAAGAACATACTAAAAATCCAGTATAATAATACTCCCAATCCAATAAATCCTACCACCTCCATTCACCCCCAGACCACAAGTATTTATGAAGGAAAGCAAGGAGATATACATCGTATGGTTCAATTGGTATAATCACACAGAATGTTTCAATAATTATACATGAAAGTGGATATTTAAGGTGTCTCGAGTCAGCCACCTCAGCCTAGATTAAGTGGGCCAGAGAATGAATTTGGGTAGAGATCCGACCTTCATGTTATACTGCTATCCTACCTTCAAATAGAAACCCATCCCTTTTGCCCCAAACATGCACAACCAAAAAAAAAAAAAAAGGAGAAAAAGAGTTTCCAGGAGCAAGAAGCTGGAAAATAATTACCTCCTGTGGGTCATTTGTCAAAGCATCAACTAAATCGTCTGAACCTGATGTGCAAGCAGCCAAATGTAAAGGTGTGATACCACCAGGTCCTGCAAGACTTGGTGGGAAAATGTAACTTTTTGAGGAAAGACCACTGCGACTAATGGAATAATGGATAAGTAGGTCCACCATTTTCCTGCATCGCCTTTTTACAGCCCGGTTCACAAGATGAATCTCAGACAGCATTTCCTGTGACTCTTTAGATAGCCCGCTCATGTCCGAATTTCTTTCCACCACCATGTCTAAAACTGTTTTGACCAACATGCAATAGTCTCTTTCAACTGAGAAAATGAGCAAAAACTTGAACCGGCTAAGCGAATAATCTAGAAGCTCACTAGCTGAAGAGGCTCTCCTTTGAAACAGCCATCCAAGTTCATTCAGGAAGTGCAGAACTTCCTCCCGTGACCTTGGCCTGCCCAAGTATTGAGCTTGTTCTTCTGAAATGATATCAGAGTCTTTAGGTTCTTCATCAAACTCACGTTCAAGGAGTCTCAACTCTTCACAGATTTTAGCATCAGCTATTATTACCGGAAAACTGTTACCCTTGAAGCCATTTTCTACCTGTTTGTAGTATTAGCAAATGTCAGGCACATCATTCTCAATGATTTTATTTGAGCAAATCTAAAACTCACATACAAAAAATTTACAATTACATACTTCAATGAAACAACGACCCAAAGCACCAGATGTGCCATGAATTTTAAAACCACTCATGTTTATCTCGTCATATGTGGCTCCTGGCAAAGCTGATCCCATGACATCTTTCGATGTGTATCCTCCCATATAAGTGCAATGAATCCTGTATAAATGGAGAATGAACATTTCACAAAACAGAGGACAGCTAAAGGTAATTACTGAAGAGTATAAATTTTGCTTACCTGGTGCCAGGATTAGTTAGATTTCTTCCCCTTAACAGAAGAGAGGTTTCTTGCCCACCAACAACTGCCACAGGAGACACTGAGATCAACTCTGGCGAACTCCACGTTCTCCAGGATTTGCATAAATGGATATTTCCTGAATATTCATTACATGAAAAAGAATCAGCAATTAAATTTATGCCACTCATCTTTATAATCCATATAGAAATACATCCAAAATATTCCAGAGATCATATGAAAATATTAAATTGTCAATTCTTGGACATATAGTCATCATTAGAGAAGGCGAGGAGCCTAAGCTTGCCAAAAGAGAAACAGACAGTTAAAGCACGAAAGGTGGGGTTGGACCCACTGCTACTGTATTCTACGCACCATCTTTGTGCGATGCCAGTTGCCTGCCTGTGTGCAATAGAAACCTTCCAGTTCTCCAAAAATCAGAATATGAATCTTGAACCAAATAATCAACTCGCTGAAGGAGGTTTCTGTCAAGCTGCAAAGACCAAAGACACCCTGCAAATAGTTAGCATTTTGCTACACCAATATTCCTAATGTGCATCGTAATAGTTCACTCACATGCTCCCAGTCAGCAGATGACATTGACAAATATACCGACAGAACCACACAACCAGGCCTTATGTAGCTCTCCATTTCAGATGGACTGTTGGAAAGCCAATTGTAGATCTAAAATAAAAGTAGAACATATACTATTAGGAAAAGCCACAAGGCAAACAATCTTTATTTCTACCCCGAAGGAAATAATAATAAAAAGCACTATGATTTCATAAACTAACCTGTGTTCTCAGTTTTCCAGGGAATTGACTGGGATGCTTATCAAAGAGTTTAAAAATTATCCGTCCAGTGCGATCCTATGAAGGAATCATTAAACCACAGTGATGCATTAAACACTTGGTAACAAGCAAGAACAGAAAGTGAAAGCAATCAATAGCACTCAAACACGATCCAAAGGCCAAGCTACCTGAGCATCAGAGTTCTGACTAGAAGGTGAATGATCGGAACCAGAGGAAGATGTATATCCAGCTTGATAAGGAAAACTTTGATATGAACTTTGATCGGCTCCTGCATTTGAACCTCTAAAGAGTTCAAGAGGAAAATTACCTCCACGGGTTCTACCATCTTCGATATTGACATTTAAGTCTCTGGTGATTGACATCTTTTCAGACTTAACAGTCTCTGCGTTGCTCTGCAAAGGAAACAACTTCTGCACCGTTGGAGGAGATGATGATGGAGATCTCCCTTCGCTGGGATTACTGCTGTCAGAAGAGAAATACTTCCTAGAAGATGCCAGTTTAGGGGGGCTACCATTCTCAGGTGAGGAGCTAAATAGCTGCAATGGTAAATTAGGTTGATGTTCTTGAACCTGGCAATCTGAATCTTCAACAGGAGACTGGTAACAGCTACTACTTTTCTCGCCACCCCCAGCAGGAAAATCTACAATAGGTATCTTCTGTAGATTAGGACCAGTAGCTTGATCAGGACCAGTCAACTTAGATTTCTCACTGTCACTGCTTTGACTGCTTCTTTGAGATAGAAATGAAAGAGCACCCGGTGCAGGTGCTGTCAAAGTTGCTGACAGAACAGTAAGCAAGTCCATGGTTGATGGAGAAGATGTGGTTCCAAGCAATCTATTCTGGTGTTCTGATAATGGTTGTTCAGGATTTTTCCGATTTAAACTTCCAATATTTGACAACTTTGCGGCAAGATCCATTGGCAAAGGTAATGAATTTATTTTGCTAAGAATTTGAATGAGTTGGTCTTTATCTGGCATTGATGAGTTATTGATACTTTTATCCACATTCTTCCCTGTGGTTTTTCCGACAAATAAAGTTCAGCACATGAGGAACATGGGAAAGACAGAATCTAATTAATTTTGAGAATCAAGTTACCTTGAGTACGAGCCAAAGCAGTCAACAAATTAACTATATCTAAATTTGCATTGCTGGCAGTCTCCCGGTTTCCTGGAAGTAGAAGCCGTGAGGTGACATCCTCGGGCTGAGTCTTTCTTCTTCGTCGATTGTGTCCAGCAAGCCTCCGTCTACAACTTCTCTTCCCCTCATCAAACTCAGAGAGTGGGTGAAACCTACATACAGCAGTGAATGTTTGTACATGGATTAACCGAAAGCAGTAATGGGGAAGGTTAAGAAAAAAATTAGCGATGACCAGGAAAATTCAGATTCTGCATCAGCTATCAAAGCTAAAGCTTCGGAGATCAAAAAGACAAGACTTGCCCACTCCAATAGCATGGAGGGTTTTTTTTATTTTAAGAAAAAAAAGTACGAAAAGAAGAAGCTTTGATAAATGAAGTGAAGAAAACCTGCTGCACTGCTGACAAAACCTCTGCATCTGCTTCCCAACTAAAGCTTTAGTGGACTTGCTATGAACCTCACAAACTTTGTGGCGACGATGATAGTCCTTGGCATTGGATAGATCCTCCTTGCAGTTATCGACCTGGCACATTGGATAAGTAGCTGTGCCAGGAGATCCAGAGCGGACTCTTTTAGTGGGTCTGGAGACAGGCTCTTCAACAGAATTTAAACCACCAGCAAGATTCAAGCGAAGAGCATCATCATCATCCGCAGGGGAGGCCTTTTTCAAGGTCAAATTATGACGATTTCCAGAAGCATCAGTAGTTTTGGGGTGATGGTCAGAGGAAGCAGTTCCCAATTGCAAGACGCCGGTGTCAGCATCCAAAGGTTTGGCAAGAAACCTAACGCTGTCCCAATCCCAAGCCTTAGGATTCCAATTGTCTCTAGGGTTTTGAGGAAAGCGAGGGTGGAGCTGAAAATTGGGAGTTTGATAAGAAAGATCGCGTTTTTTGGCCATGGAAGCAGCAGCAGCAGCGTCACAAAATCTAGTAGAAAGCGGTTGGTGCATGAATATTGGAGGAGCAACCTGAGCACCTACCTCCTCCATTTCTCTTTCTCTCTCTCTCAAAAAAAAATATAAAAGAAAAGAAAAGAAAAAGCTTTTTTTAGCCTGCAATCAGATGAACCTGCAAACCGAAAGGCAAAAACATAAAAATTAAAATTAGATAAATCAAAAGGAAGAAATCAATAATTTTAGCAACAGAATTGAAGCTTACCAGAAAAATATCAAAGAAAAAAAAAACCAAACATTGATACAAGTCAACGTCAGTAACCAACGGAGAAGACTGGTAGTAGTCCAGTCGATCAAGATTTAAACCAAAAAAAAAGAAAGAAATAACTATGATTGATATAATAATAGGCTAATTATTTTTATTTATTTGTAAGAAAAAGAAAAAAGCAGAGCAAAAGGAAGGAGGTAATAAAAGTGCAGAAATATGGGGGAAATGAATTGCATACCTTCTTCACTCTCACCCAGTTATCATCGCATCATATCCTATCCTATCCTATCTTCCCAAACAAATCCCGCCTTTTCCAACTGTATCTGTATAATTTTCTCTTCTTTTCTTTACATCAGATCTACAATTTCCCAATCCCCAATCACACAACTAACCAAACTACTATTTTCAATTCTAGCTCCTGAAATCCGCTAACACTTCTTCTCCAACTCACCGATCCACCACCTGACGCAAGAATAAAATAAAAATTGAGACGACGAGTAGAAGGAAGAGATCTCTCTGTCTACAAACCTATTTTTTTATTATATTATTATTACTTTTTTCTTCTTCTTCTTCTTTAATAATAAGAATAATAATAGTAATATTAATATATGTTTTTATTTTTCAATATTTATATTTATATTTATATTTGGTCGTCCTCGTCTTCGTCTTTGTAGCTTAGTTAATTTACTTTTTGGGGTTGTATTGTAAGAGAAGTTGGCATAAACCGTAAATTTAAGCAAAGTTAGGGGCTACAAATGGAGCCGCCCACGGACACGGGACACCCTTCCCCTTTAGTCCTTACGAATCCTCGACTCTTCTTCCCCATCTGCCTCTCTACACCTTACCCACCCCCTTCCCCTTTATTTTATTTTTCTTTTCTAACAAACAACCTCACTAAGCCCTCAAAGGCTCAAAACCAACAAATCAAACAAACCCTCCTTCTCTTTTTATTTTCTTTTGTAATCAGTGACGAAAATAAAACAATATACACTAACACTACACATGGATTTAGCAGAATAAAAGGGGAAGGGAATGGAAAAGAATATAAAGAAAACCAAGTACATATGTTATTTGGATAGTATAGGGGAATTGAAGGAGAATTATTCCACTTCATTCCCCTTATAAGAGGCGAAATTGATTACACCCAAATTGGGGTGTAATTAATTTCAACTCCAAAACACATTATAATTTTAAATTATATTTCCTTTTTAAATAATTGTCTTTGTTTCTCTTCTTTTCCCATTATTAAGTTACCAAATACAATAACACTTATAATTTTTATTTCCTTCCCTTCCCTTCCCTTTCATTCTCTTTAAAAAATCTTCTATTCTTTTCCCCTCTACTTGCCATGCATAGTGTAAATAAAATTAAAGCTAAAATTATTGGCCGCTGGCTTCTACCCCTAAGTAGTGTGTTGTTCCATTACCATTACAGTGGCCATAGGCAGTATGAATTGATGCTACCAAACCAAACCTTGACCTACCACAATAGGAATTGACAATATTGTCACCCCTCAAAGCTGTATGTATAGTTAGGTTGCACCGACACGCGACACGGAGAAACGGGAAACGGGGAAACGGATATGGGAAAACGGCATTTTTAGAAAATATAGGAAACGGGGACACCGGGGTCAATTTATAAATATTAAAAATATAGGGGTTAATGTATAAATATTAAAAATATAGGGGTTAATGTGTAAATATTAAAAATATATGGGTTAATGTATAAATATTAAAAATATAGAGGTAAATTTATATATATATAAAATTATAAAATTTAATTTATATAAATTATAATTAGATTCAATTTCAAAATATATTTTTTATGGTTAATGATATGTTTTATCATAAAAAATAATTCTATAATATGTAACAATATTTATAAATATAAAAAAA
>CATIWO010348862.1:0-22260 GCA_949673435.1 Macaranga tanarius | reverse complement strand
TAATTGATCCCACCACACTATGGCATACTCACTAAATTGGGTGACCACCAATTTTACCTTTTTCTCCTCTGAAAAATTATGGCAATCAAAGATAAGGTCAACTCTCTTCTCCCACTCCAAATATGCCTCCGGATCAGTTTTTCCCAAAAAGGTAGGAATCCTAAGTTTGATACTACCTAAGTTCCTATCAACATCATCATAGTTCCCATAGCCACAAAACTCACCACTAAAATTCCCTCTACCTCTACCAAAGTTTTGGTATCTCCTAACTCCTCTACCCATGCCTCTACCAACCCCTCCATAGGCTGCATTAGCATAATCCTCAAAACCCTCATCAAAATCATCCTCATTTATCCCCATTCGCTGCCCATTATTGCCTTGCACATTCACCCCTACATGTGGCCTATTTTCTATACCTCTAGTAAGTGTAGAAATTTGCTCTAAGATGGTTTGTTGATTGGCCACCATGTCTCTTCGTTGGGCTGCTATGTCTAGTTGCAACCTCTCCATTTGTTCATTCATACTCCATATGCTTTGTTGCACCCTTTCATTCTCATGTATTTGTGCCGCCGGTATACCGGGATGTGGCATGCGATCACTCTCATTAGTTCCACTTGACATTGCTGTAATAAAGGTTAGTATGCAATAAAACAAAAATTAAAGACCTCACTTCACTCCACGTGTTTACCCTTAATGAATGCAGATATACACTCATGTTTCACACAATTTAATAATGATCACACAAGGTTAAACTCACACCACTCAGCTTATTTTCAAGGATTCTTATGTGAATCAATAACTACGCACCAAGTTTTATCACTATACTTGCAATGTACCAAGAATTATAATCTAAAAACTTAATTGAGGCAAAAACATAAAAAAAACAAGAAAATTCAAACAAATAGCAACATTTCAAGAAAATTAGGAATAAAAAAACACAACTTCAAAAAGAATGCAAATAACATACAAAAAAATAATCTAGATACAAGAAAACTCAAAAATGGAATGAAGAAACAAGAAAGATGTAATTCAGCTTGAAATAAGCAATCAAGTGAACAGTAACGTGAATAGTGAACAGTAACATGAATAGTGAACAAAACAAGTGTTTAATGACTCAATAATGAATTAAAACTTCAAATTGATGAAAGAGACAAGGAAAGAACATAATAGGAAGTTAAAAGCATAAGAAAAATTGATCAAGAATGAAGGTTACATCTATGTGCTTTAATGGAGTCAAATTCAGCCAACACTTGAAAAATACATAAAGAAGAGAGAAATTAAAGGAGAAAAATTAATTTGAGCCTGAAAGAATGGTATATATATAGGCTTAGGTCAGAGAAAGGTCAATTCCCCTTGAAAACTTCCTAATTCAGCTTAATCCTTTTTGTGTAGGATTACAAAAATTCTTCTTAATTTCACCCAAAGATGAGGAAACATTTAAAAAGCAACTGAAATAGGAATATTTTAGAAACCCTAATATGTATATAAACACCCCAACAACAAGGATTTATAACCACAAACACGTTTTTAGCCAAGGCAAAATAATCAAACAAATCAGACTCACTCTTTGATATTTGTTTTCGGCCTTCTTCAAGATTTCTGATTTTTTTCCTTTGTTTTTTGTTTCTTTTCTTCTTCTTTTTCTTTTCTTTTTCTTTTTTTTGCTTTTTTTTCAAGAATCCGAATTCAAGAGTACAAGAATCAAGAACTACATAATGCAAATTTCAAGAACACCAAGAACACTTCAAGGACCAAATCAAAAACTTAAAGAAAATAAGCAAATAACTTAAAGAAAATGATAAATAACCTGATTTAAGAGCCAAAGCTCTGATACCAAATGTTAAGAACCTCTAAGGAATAGAACCATGAACCCTTATGCTTATGAACCTGTGAGTTACTATCTTAGAAACCCAATAACAAATTAATTTCTAAAGCCCAAGAATCGCTTAAATCAGATTGTAGAGATTTGTTGATCAAAGAATTAGAACCTAAAGAAAACTAAGTTCTTTAAACCCTAACCCTTAACACACCACAAGGATAGATCAATTCCTTGACAAGTGGTTTATGCATTCAACAAGAATTCAAGAATTTAAGCAAATATGCAAAGGAAACAATGACAATTTTCATTCAATTCTAATCTGCCTAAAAATGCCCCAAAGTAGTGTTTTTATAATATTCTAACATAATAAAACTCTAATAATAATAAAAGAAATTACTAACTACTTAGCCACCAAACATAAGGCTTAATAGTTAATAACATAGTTATGAACTAAAAAAGAGAATTCAACCCATATACTAGCCCACATTAGTCTTCATGTATTTGGGCTTGTAAAACATTAAATAAAGCCCCTTCATTAAAGTCTTCACTTGGGCTGAACCTAACATGAGCAATTGGACTTCCTTGATTAGCCCAATCTTGCATATAGCCAATTAAGGCCTCTTGGAGCTTCTTGGACCTTGACCTTCTAATTGGGCCTTGTGGCATGATTAATGGATCCTTAGCTTTATCTTTGGCTTTATCTTTGGTTTTCTTGATGTCCTCTCCATCAAGCCCATCCAAGCTATCACCATGCAAACGCCACCACCATCTTTAAGCTTGGCCACGTCCATATCAATTTACATCTATATGTTTCAGGGCATAGTTAGATAAAGCTTGGAGTTGCATTTGATAGTGATCTCAGGTGGGCCAGAGGCGAGCTTGGTGCATTCATACCCATCCTTATTTTCATATGACATTTTGTAATAATATTATATGTACAATTTAGCCATGAGTAATGTATATGTTGAGTAGTAGACAATGTATGTGCACAAGAGTATATGTATGTGACACCCAAAACCATAACCAAAACACATGTCTACTAATAAGCATACACACATGACAAAACCAAACATCTCACAATTGGCATAGTAAAATTATTCTTTAAAAGATACCTAATTATACCAATAAGTAATATGTACATACATGTCAAGCATTGCACTTATGCTTGTCTTTAAATTACACACATACAAACTTGAATATATCTGATATACACAATGCCATTCAAAATGTCAGATGATATGTAGGATGAAGGTTGGGTACACCATAGCTCACATCAGCTCACCTAAGACTCAGACGTAAGCTTCAAGCCTTTAATCTAATCAAGTCTTGAAAAGATTCAACAGCAAAGGGGTGAGCTTGCAACTCAATAAGCAACTTCGAATACAATTGCACACATATACAAATTTCAAAAGTAAAAAGATGTTAGGACATGATAACCAATACAATAAACACATTTTAATAATCATAACATAGTCTTTCAAACCTTTACCAAGTCTACAAAAAAGCACTACATAGTTTTATAACCAAAGGCACTGCATGTAGTGCGTACAGGGAGTCCAAATGTAAAAGGAGTAAATGAGTACTAAAATGTCAAGCTCAATTAGAGAATCTTAAAGATGTATCCTATCTAAACTCCAAACATGAAAGTTGTAGAGGACTCTTTAAAGTTTCCATAGCTTTAAACCATGCCTCATTTTGAGTTCTATAACTCAAGTTATCACAAAAATACGAAGACAAAAGTGTGTTAATGGCTCCTTACGGGTGATGCTCACGACCATGAGGAGCCTGCTCACGGTCGCGATTGGGTGCTCATGGTCACGAGCCGGACCATGAGCAACCACCCGAAGCACCATTTTACTATATAAAATGGCATGGTTTGCTCACGGTCGTAACCTGATCATGAGCAACCCGAGCAACCCCAAAACTCACATTTTGCCATTCAAATGCACACTAAAACATTCCATACTTGATTATAACTCAATTCAACCTTAAAAATACTTCATAAACATACTAAACATCACTAATCATTCATCAAAACATAAGTCATCAAATATTCATTATTCATTAACATAAATACAAAGTATATACATCTCAAAACACCATTTGGTGTCCACACATTCAATTCCAACAATGTGTATATATATATATATCATATTCACAACCAATCCATATAATGGCAAGAATATAAACATTCACATTTTCCCATTTCACTATTCAAATCCGGCCATGGTCACGAAACCAATCGATATCACTTTTCTCAAAATCGATGGTCACAAAGCCAATCGATATCACTTTTATTATAATTGATGGTCACAAAGCCAATCGATATCAAATTTCTCATAATCATCAATTCCTCACTTGTTTCACTTTCTTGTGAAATACAACACATCATAATAATTCATTCTCAATAATTCACCAATATTTTATCCATGCTCATATTATAGCATTCAATATATACATTTATAGTGTCCATTACACAAAACTCATATATCATCACCGATTAACACCTCATCATATTTGTAATACATAAAAAGATGGAACTCATTCCACACTATATTTAACACAATCTCATCAAAATACTCCTCATATTAACATTTCTTCCATGATCACTAATTCATTCTCATATTCACAATATTCAACCTTATAAATCAAAATAGAGAATATACCGACCATATACCAAAAGTATACTAAGGGTATACCAATAATATACCACCATGCACAAATATATCATCATTTTCCTATATTATCATTACCAACATATCCTCACATATCCAATACATAAAAAGGTATAACTCATTCCACATCATATATTCATTCTATTCCATTTTAGGAATATATAATAATACACATTAAATCCAAGCATATGTACACAACATATATCGATAGTTACTTACCTCTAGTTGCTTCCTCTTCAAAAGAGCCTTTCCTTTAATTAGGAGAAGTGCTTTCCTTCCCTTTATTAATCCCTACATATAATTCATACATCAATCTCATAAACAATTTTGCAATTCACCCCAACATCACAAAGTGCAATTAATTGCTCAAAGTTCCACATGACCTAGAGACACACATACAAAGCCAATAACCCCCAAAATACTACTAAAGCTAGGGTATATGTTTATAATAAATTTCAATTAGAATCATTCAATTTGGACATGTGAGGAATTAATTATAGATTTTACAATCCACCCGGCCAAAACAGGGGACTCACAGGAGCAAGAACATGTCCAGCCCTATTGACCCCTTAAAACGACAGAATTCAATAAAACTCAAATCATAAGAAATGTAAAGGACTTTCTGAGATTTCCAGAACATTAAACTTTGCTTAAATCAGAGTTGTATAACTTAAGATATGGCAATCACAAGAGGACTGAAAAACAGAGGAGGCAAAACACGAATTTTACAACATTCATACTCAACCAATTCAATCAAAACATAATTAAAACTTACTAAAATGATGCTTCAATAAATAATTGGTCTCCTATAGCTTAACAATCTTCTTGGTAGATAAAGAAAACAAGATCACAAGTTCTCCAAAACTCCCTCAGAACTCACTCTCTTCTTTTTCTTTCTCAATCTCTACACCAACTTACACCACATACATATATATATATATATAGTTAAATAAACTCAATTCACTACAACCAATTAAAAACTAACAACTAGTTTCCCCTTAAGTCTCCTTATACCCATTACTCAACATAATAAATAAATACATAATTATCAACCAATATAATGATACTCTTGAAAAATAAAACAAATATCTTCACCATTACATCTAAGCCCCTTAATGAAATGGACTAATTACGCTATGCCCCAAAACTTCCCAATTGTAATAATTGACTCCTAA
This sequence comes from Macaranga tanarius, assembly GCA_949673435.1. Lineage (NCBI taxonomy): Eukaryota > Viridiplantae > Streptophyta > Magnoliopsida > Malpighiales > Euphorbiaceae > Macaranga > Macaranga tanarius. The sequence continues at coordinate 16,591 of CATIWO010348862.1, read as the reverse complement.
TTGTCTTTGCTATTAAGTCCCTCTCTACCAACAATACCTTTCCACACTTAGACATATATCACACTAGGACTCTATATGTCATATATACCTCATCCATGAATAATGTATCACAATTGTGGGTGTTACACCACCAATCACCTTCCACCATTTGCCCTTTTAAGGTCCCTTAATTAAAAGCTAAAATCTCTATAATGAATATAATAATAGGAAGTTAGATAATTATCAACAATTATCTCTACAAATCTCTACACCTCCTTAATACAATAGGATTATTACAGAATAATCCATAACTTTCTATTTTAACAATTTAGTCTAAACTTTCTTATAATTAGGTCCCTTTCCACCAACAATCATACACCCAAACTTAAATAGAATCCATAACTCTACACCATATGTCATAAAATATAATACATGAACAGTGCATTAAAAATGCGGGTGTTACAATGTATATACACAAACTATTTAAGAAAAATTTTCTGTGTGCCACGTGTAAGACTGTGATCGAGGGTGTCACAGCATTCCGCCGCTAATTTTCAATCTTCATTATAATTGTTAGTCGTCGCTAATTAGTAATCGTTTAGTAATAGATCAGTCAATCCATCACTAATATTATAGATTTTAAAAAATAAAATATTAGTTTTGCAATAGATTTAATGATGACTAATCTGTCGCTAAACTTTTTTTTATTTTTTTAACAAATAGCTTTTTTATTATTATATCACATTTATATTTAAATTTATGAAAATACAACTACATATCATAAAATCGAAATTAAAATAAATAATAAATCAAGAAATATGTAAATAATTAAATAAATATATATGTACATATATATACATATATAGTTAGTCAACATATCTAAAAGAACAAGAATACAAATGTAACACGGAGGAGGTAGACCAGCTGGAGAAATGTAATTGATCAAATCACTCCATATAAGGGTATGCAAGCCTTTCAAGTTGATCCAACTGACCCAATTTAGTTTGATTTTATTACTTTTTATTTTCAAATTTTCAGTGTCAAATCGAACCAAATCGAAATTTGATTCAGTTTAATTCGGTTTTGTGTCTAAAAATTTCAATTTTAACCAAAATAATTGAACAAATTAAAATTTTATTTTTTTAATTTATTAAAATATTAAAATAATTTAATAGAAAAATATTAAAATAATTAATATTTTTAAAAGTTTGGTTTGGTTCGATCGGTTCAATTTTTGTTATAAAAATTTCATTTTACTTGGTTCGGTTTAGTTTTTTTATGTTGATTTAGTTTGGTTTGATTTTTATAAATTTTACTTTTGTCAGAAAAACCCCTCAAAACTGATAGAATATACACCCCTAACTCCATGTGTACACATCCTTATGTTGCCTCTGATGTATCCTGTGACGCCCAAATCATTACTATATACGTGGCCACAATCCACCAAGACATATGACATAAGAAAAAAATTTTCAACAATGTACTCATTTGGATGCATAAGAATACTCATATGAGTATAAAATGTTTATATATCTCACATATAAATAGATGACAATGTCTACACAACATTATATAAATATACCGACATGATATGCAAGATGAAGGTCGGATGCACCAAACTCGTTTCGACCCTCCTAATACTCCAAATGTAAGCTTCAAGCTAAGTCTATTCGAGTCCTGAAAAAAATATCAACAGCAAAGGGGGTGAGCTTGCAATTCAGTAAGCAACTACTAAAACATTTGTACACATAAAGCCAACTCACAAGAGTTGAATTGATTTAATAAGAAATCCAATAAATAAGACACATTCCCAATATAATAAAATTTGTCTTTGAAACCTCTAATAAGTCCATATATATTTACCATGAAGTCCCATAACTATTGGCACTACATTGAGCGCGTATAGGAGTCCAAATGAAGAAGGAGCAAGTGAGTAATAAAATTTCTATCTCTGTTAGAGAATCTAAATGCAAGATTTAACTCAAACTTACAATATAAAAGTTGTAGATAACTCCTTAAAGTTTCTCTAGCATCAAGCTATGCTTTATTTGGAGGTCTACAACTCAAGTTATGGTCAAAATACGAAGATAAAAATATGCTGAAGGAAAGCTGACTCGTCACAACTTGACATACTATGCCGAGTTGGCACCTCGAGTAGCAGGCATGACTCAGCACCCAGTTATCAAGTCAGCACAGGCGCCCAGAGATACGACTCTACTGACCATGTCATACTCTTTTGACCATAACTTCCTCTACAGAACTCGGATTCAAGTGATTCAAGAGGCTATGGAAAGCTATTTCAAAGATCATGAAGACATCTAGACTTAATTTTTTTGTATGGATTGATGAAAATACCCTTGAAGTGACTAGTGATGTCAAAGTACATGAATATAATTCAATTCAAGCCACAACAATATATTCTAAATACACTAACTCACACCAAAACATCCATTAACACATAATATCAATCATTCACACTTAAAGAGCATCCATATCCATCGTTTAATTTTAAACATCCCATGCACACATTGCATTTCAATACACCTATTTAGTGTCTTCATAATCACCTTCACATTAAATATATATTTATAACCAATTCATATAATAGCAAGAATATAAAATTCATAATTCCATTCTATAGTTCAAATATAAACATTCACATTCCATTCTCAGTGTTCATTATCCGGTCGGATTCATCCTCACATTCAATTCATATCATACTTCTCACATTCAATCATGTGTGTAAATATGGTGCAATGATGCATGTTTATGCAAGTTAGTATCTAGATAAACCTTTCCTCACACTTAGCCTCATTGGCTATATCACTCACAATCATATTCACATTTTAATTGGCCATGAAGTGAGACTATCTGACTGGCTCAGTCTCACTTCCATAATTCAATTATGGGTAGCTATCCACCGACTCAGCTTTTCCCATATTACACAATCAGTGAAGACTATCCAACCAACTCAGTCTTCACTTAACACACCATCTCACACATTATCATTTTCCTCACTTGTTTCACCTTCTTGTGAAACACAACATATCATACCATATGCATATATTTTAATCATTCTCACAATATATCATAATGCATATGTACAATTATATCATCACAATTTAACATTCCTTTTTATTTCTCATCAATTCCATTTCTTATAGTGAATCACAATTCACCTTTCTCATAAGCAAAGCATATTAATTCATACCAGATAAAGTGGCTTGTACTCTTAAGTTTCAATATCCGCAATCCATCACTATACATGCTCAATCGACCATTCCATGGTCTCACAACATTATATATACATAAATTCACCATTTTTTCTCACAACAACATTTTATATATATCCATCATGCTTTACACAACACCATATCCATATATATATACATCATATTTACTCACAACAACATTTTCATATATAACCATCATGCTTTCCTCAACAACATATCTATATACATATATTCATCATGTATTCTCATAACAACATTTTCACATTCAATTCACAACATAATCTTCACATTCCATTCACAATTCATTTATCTATAGTAATTGGAAACATTATTATACATAATAGAGTTTAGTCTATATATGTACATATGTGAGTAATTACTTACCTTTAAATGCTCCCAACCTCAAAAAGGGTCTTTCTTCCACTTATGAGTGCCTTCCTTCCCTTTATCAAATCCTATACATAACCATATATCAATCTCACATATCAACCATGATTCTTGCACCCAAATATATTAGATGCACTTTAAAAGCTCAAAATTCAATATATCCAAATAATTCACACACAAGTCCAAAAATCATGATATTACTATAGACCTAGTAATATGAGTCTACTTTCAATTTTAATTGGAATTACTCAATTTGGGCATGTATGAAATTATTTATGGATTTTTTAAGCAACTTGGGTACAACAGGACATCTTACATGAGCAGTAAAATGTCCAGCCCTTTTAGATAAGCTTAATAGCAAAATCAGACCAAACTCAAAATATATGAATTGTAGAGACTCTTTGAAGTTTTCAAAGCATCTAACCTTGCTGAAATCAGAGCTCTACAACTCTAGATATGGTCAAAATACTAAGACTGATGAAAATTGAAAATAGAATCCAGAATATGCAACCAAGAAAAACTTCACTACAACCAATAAAACATAATTAAAACTTATCAAATGGGACTTTAATTGATAAACAACTACCTAAAGCTCCTCCAACATCTTGTTAGATAGCTAAGGCAAGATTTAACTCTCCCTAAAAATCCATCAAGAACCCTCTTTTCTCTTCCTCCCTAAATCTCTACACTCCACACACTACATACATACATATATACATAACACACACTCACCCAATTAAAACTTACCACTTGGGCACAACATTAGCCAAGTAATTAATCAAGATTATTTAAAAGAAAAACTATAGATATTTATATAAATTTATCACCAATTAAAATAATACTAATAATCTAAATAAATATACATAAATATCTCCACAACATCTCTACACCTCCTTAATGAAATGAAAAAATTACCAAATAAGCCATAACTTCTTAATGTAACAATTAAGTCCTATCTTTCCTTACAATTGGGTCCCTCTCTACAATAAATATACATATCCAACTTCAATTAAGCCCACTACTCTACTATGTATACAATGCAATGTATACATCAGAAATACGTATACTAGGGTGTTACATATCCTCTGAGTAATATAATTACTCATAAAATGACTATCTGGATATAAACCTATTAAGTAAAAACAAGCACAATATATTATGCATACATAGACATAAAACATTTATATATCTTAACTAAAAAAGAAATATTGTAATTGAACTTGCTTGTCACCGTTGATACTGATTTGTATTTGGATAATCGTATGTCCTGATTTTGTAGAGGCTACAAAGGCTATCGACTGTAGGGATGAGTGGTGGAAGGTAAAGGCTGACAGGGAGAAGGTTGTGTACGCAAGGGAGGAGTAAGTAGGAAATGAACATTATCGCCAACAAGTGTCGATAATGAAGTTGGCCGAAAAGGATCTCCAACTTTAAACGAAGCAATTGGAAGCTGAGAAGTTGGGTTGATGGGTGTGGGGTCCTAATGCAAATGGTAGAGATAATGAACAATGTCTTAGCATATCTACACATTAAAATTATATTCAATAAAATTCTTTAAAAATTCCTAATAAAATTTTGGTAGAGTTTCATCTATAACTACGCTCTGTTAGACCTCGTATAAGGCCAAAAATGAATATTAAATTATTATTAAACATGTAAATAAAAAAATACTCTCAAAAAATCCACATTATACTACCTACTTCACAAATGTGTTCATAATCATAGTAGTGCACTTCTATAATGTTACTCATATTTACAATTTCAACACAATACAATTTTAATTAAAATTTGAAGAAGAAAATTTAAGTAACCAATATTGAGGCTGTATTTTAAATATTGGTGACTTCGAATGCAATTTTGATACGGTCAATCAACTCAAAAAATACACAAAACAACAGTAAATTTAGCTAAGAAATTATGACACAATATCACTCAGTCTTGTCATGATTTTCATGTAGATATTTTCCAACAAAATTTACCGTTGATATCTGAATTTTTGAACTGATTAATCAAACCAAAACTACATTTAAAGTCAATATTTTCCAAAACATGACAGCAATGTCAGTTACTTAAATTAAAATATTTGTTTTATTTTCTAATCTAATTGACTATATATATTTTTTATATAAAAAATTCTCTAATTTACTTACCTATTTTCAACTAAACATTTATAATTCATTATTTACATTCATATGCTATTTTTTATTTTCTTATTTCTAATCTAACTCAATATAATTATGATTTGATTTAATTTAATTTAACTAAATAATTTTTATTTATAATATAATTTTGATTATTTTTCTTGACAATAATCTAATTTTTCTTTTATTTAAGTAAATTAACTAAAAATATTGAACAAGTTAATTATCTAAATTCACTAATTTAACTAAATTAATTAAATATATTCAACAAATTATTTATTTAAATTTATTAACTTATCTAAATATATAATAAATTATTTGCTAAATACCAATATTTAACTAAATTAACTAAAAATATTCAATAAATTATTTATCTAGATTCACTAATTTAAGTAAATTAATTAAATATATTCAAAAAATTATTGCCAAAATTATATATATATATATATATATATATATATATATATATATATATATATATATAGGGGTGAGCCTCGGTCGATTCAGTTCCGTTTAAAAATGTCTAAAACTGAATTAAACTGAACCTATTTTGGTTCAAAATCGAACTGAATCAGTGATTGAACCGAATTGGTTCGGTTCAATTTTTTCGGTTTCGACTTTTTTCATTTTTTGAAATTTTAAACCCATTTTATTTATATAATTTTACAATATTCTAATAAGATTTATAAGATCTATTAATGTTAAATTTTTATATTTATTTTATTTATTAATTTTTTAGAAAATCAAATGAACCGATTCTCTAAACTATATTTAAATATTTTTTGTTAGTGGTATTAAATAATTTTTTAAGAGTTTTATGTATTTAAAAACTAATATTATTAATAAAATTTAAAATATTATTACTAAACCAATCAAACGGAACTATAAATACCTATAAAATTTTAAAATGTACTATAATTTTAATTCAATTTAGTTTAATAAATTTTTTACTATAAAAACCAAACCTAATTTATTTTAATTTGGTTCAATTTAAATCAAATTAGTGTATTTTATTATTGAATTTTCGATTTTCAATTATTTTTGCTCAATTCTATTAATAATATATATATATATATATATATATATATATATATATATAGCTGGGGTGGAGGTGACAGCTTTGAATGGGAAAGGCGATTGGTGAGAAAGTGATAGGCGGTGGTGTCAGACCAGTGGGAGGACGACGTCTGGAGCAACAGTATGGTGGACCAATGGGAGGCGGCGGCAGGGAGTTGAAAGTTTCAAAGTTTTTTATTTATTTTCTGTTGAAAACGAAGAAGGGTGCGATTTTACCATAAACAATCAACTATTGGACTTAACAACTGATCCTTTGCTAAATTTAGGATTTTTGTGCCCAAACTTAATTAACGATGGCATACACAATTCGTTACTAATTTATGACAAATACTAATTGATCGTTAATTAGCTACGAATACTCGTCACTAATCAGTGCTCAAGTCACTGGTACCAAACATCTGCCAATTTTTAGTAATGGTTTGCTAAATCTGTTTTTTGTCTTGTATCTTTCAACTTGGCGACAGATTTTAAAGTTCATCTCTATTCTGCCCTTTTTAAGTAGTGATTAGTAGACCAATAAAAAAGAATAAAAAAAAATTAAAAAAAAAAAAAGTATCCTGGGTCCTAACCTAAATAATAGGTCGCAATCCGTTTAAAATTTTTTATTTTGGCTCCTATTAAATTAGGATACTAAAAAAGTTTCAGGGTAAAAATGTAGAAAAATAAAACATTTTTTTGCTTTTTGCGGGCCACGATATATCTATGGCAGTGAATATATATATATATATATATTAGAAGATAAATCCTAAAATGAGAAACCACAGCTACCGGCGGCCTATATTTGTTTTGACTACTATTAGCAAATCTGATTAACACAAAATCACAAATACATTTGAAAATATTTTCTTCATTTGCTGGAATTTGCTAAAAGCTCATCTTATTTTTGCAAATCCATATAGAGTAAATAGCAGCTGAGAAAGCTATTCTTCTCATTTTGCTCTTCATATTCTTATCACCATGTTTTCTGCGAAATCAGTACACTGTCGTGTTCCATTTGAGAGGACTTCTTGCAATTTCACAAGCTTGAAGTACTTTCATCCATACTACTTTGCTAAAGTTACAAAAAAAATAAAATAATGCTTCGCTCTTTCATGAGCATTACCTCACACAACATACTCTTCTTATCACCAATACACTTCTGTTGAAATAGTCTGCTCTTAGTAATCAATTTTCTCTAAATAGCCAACCAGCAAATAACGCTGTGTATGTGCATCAAACCCAGCAACAGCTTACAGCATTTCACTTTCTCATTTTTTGTTCTTGTTGCCTCCCAAAGCACTTGCTAGCTACAGAGTAAATGTCATTTTTAATTACTTTCCAAATTACTATATCTTCATATTCATCATTCATCCTAAACAATTGAGTAACACAGTTGAAGATTTTGTCAGTTTTAGTGTCAATAGCATCTGAAAATTTTCATTGCTTACTATTCCAGAACTTGGCTACCTTATTTTTCCTACTATTTTCAAAATCAGTAATAGGAATTGAAGGAAATTTTTTATTACTGCCATCCCATGCATGCAACCAAGTATCATCCCAAAAACAAAACTCATGTCCATTACTCATTTGATACCCAAACATAACTTTACTCTCACCCCTTAATTTCAAAAGATGAGACCATGACCCATTTTAGCATCGTATGATTTTGTCAAACCCAAAAGCTCAGCAACTTCTTTTTTTTTTTTTTAATAATCCATAAGGCCCACAATGAAGATTTCTCAGCAAATAATTCCCAAAAATGTCTTATAACAGCAGCCTTATTTCATCGTAAAATGCTTTTAATCTCGGACCTCCCTCTCTCTTAGGCTTACACATAGCTTCCCATCTAACAGCACATCTTTTATTATTCTTATCATCATCCTTCCATAAAAAATTCCTCTGCAAATTTTCTACTTCAGTAACCCCTTAGGTAAAATAAACACATAACACTAGAAAACACACGAACTCTTTAGACCAGATCTGATTAACTCTAATTTACTAGCAGACGACAAATGTTTAAAGGACCAACAATCGATTCTATAAGTAATTCTTTAAATCAAACTTTATACTAAATTAATATATTTTGTATGTATTTTTGAAAGTATATTATATTTTTTAATCTGTATTTATTAATGGAAATTTAATTAAGTTCATATCATTAATAAACTGTAACGTGTTTGTATAATTTTGAAATCTGAAACCTGCATTTTAAGCTCCTTTAATTAAAAAAAAAAAATCATTTTAGCAACTGTTTGTTATTTTTTAGATGAAAAAACTATTTGTAATTGGTAATAAATAATATGAAAAAAATCTATATTATATATGATTTTATTTTTTATTAATTCCTGATATGTTATTTATTTTGTGAAATTAGTTTAAATTTATGATATTTAATAATAGTTTAATTTTATTACGTTCAGTGAAATTTCATTCTATTTTTGTGTGGCACGGTGATATTAATGATATTTTATTTATTAGAAATTTAATGGATTATAAGCTTTATAACATTAAATAATTAATAAATGTATTTATTTTATTTTTCTAATATTTAGAGATAATTTTTTAAAATAAAAAAATTAATTCGGCAAATCAATAGCGGTATCAATCAAATCATAATTTTCCGAAAATAAAGTAGCAATGCCACAAAGTTCAAAAGAAAAAAGAAAAGCAAGAAAAACTCATGAATCATGAAACCATTAACAACTAGTCCATCGCCAGCACTTCACCGGCGTTATAGTTTAATATTTTTCTTTAAAATATTGTTATCATATCATAAATTATTAGTTTTAATTGTTTTTGTTAGTAATTTACTGAACAATTTAATAAATAAAAAAAGAAAAAAGAAAAATCAATTATAAATAATTTAATTATACAAATAATAATAATAATAATATATAATTTTATAAAAGAAAAAAAAAAACAAGATGGAAAGAAAAGTCAAGAGACCTTTTCATTAACTCACAAGTTCATCGTGAATGCAATTTGAAGTTGTCATGTCACGAGAGACACCTCAATCGTTCATGACCCAGCAGGCCAGCACAGTCAAGTAGTTAATGTTAGCATTACTCCTCAATTATTGCACCTTCAGACAAAAGAGTAAAGACTAATACGAACGAAAACATAGTACTTGTGAAAAGGCAGAAAAACAAAAAGTCACGTGGATGTGAATACCAGATACTACTTCATCAGATTTTAACTAGTTCAGTATGATATTTAAGGAAAAAGCCAGGAGTCGCTGTGTCACGGGAGCAAAATATCACTTTTGCCCCCTATAATTATTTATATAATAAATGTATAAAAAAATAAAAAATAAAAAATAAAAAAATATAATATAATTTATGGATTTGTAAATTATAATGTGACAGATTCATTCAATTCTTTTTTAAGTTTTAAATTTTTGTCAATTTATTTAATTAAATAATTAGAATATATATTTTTTATTATTAAATAATTTTTATATTATACAAAAATAAATAAATAAATATATAATATTATATGAGTTTGTAAATTATGACACGAAGGGTTTACCCAAATTTTTTTTAGATTTTAGATTTTGTCAATTTATTTAATTAAATAATTAAAATATATATATTTTAATTATTATATAATTTTTTATTATTAATTAAATAAAGGGTATATTGATAATTTTGGGGAAAAAACATTTTTGTCTTTTCTCAAATTTTTTTGTCTTTTGTGCCGACGTCTATCAGCACCCCATATTTAATGCGGGTAAAATTATAAAAATAGTTACAATTAATTTAATATAATTTCATATGCCACAATTTAAAATTAAAATATTATAACTGCTGATTCCCCGCAGAGACTGATGGTGTGAATATCAGCTCCTGCTTTATAAAATGAAGTATCCTGCTCAATAAATTGTCTAAAGAACCTGTTCTTTTTAGAAACTGAAACAGAAGAGGGAAAAAAACAACAAAACAAAAGAAAACAAAAGACAGCAAAATGCCAAGTCTATCAAAGGCATTGTCTGTAGGTGCTCTGCTGTTTACAATGTGCAGCATATTCATACCAACAAGCATAGCTGCCAATAACGCAAACATTTCCTTGAAAGAAAGGAGTTTGGCAAATGCATCAACAAGCATAGCGGCAGAGGCACTTGGTACTGGTAACAGTAACAGTGCATGGAATGAAGATGTGGCTGCAGGATCCATTGGAGCAGAAGAATTCTTGATGGAAACCCATGTGAATCAACGCCTTCTGCAGGGTAACAAGTATATTACCTATCGAGCACTGGGAAATCAACTATTTTGTAACGAGGGAATATATGGTAATTGCCTTCTCTCTAATAAGAAAGTTCAAAGGCCATGCAATTATTACGACCGTTGCTTACGAGGGCTGCGATCCTGAGAAGAATTACATATAGAAAGCAGGTTTGAAGCATATGATAATCTTCAGATTATTTAGTTAAGAGAATGTGTAATGGCACTACTAAAATAAGGCAGCAATGTCATGGAGCATAGCTTTGATCTCCTTCAACTGAAGTTCATTTGTCCGTGCGTGGGTGGACATAAATCTATGTCTAATATGTGTGTGTGTGTGTGTGTAGATGTTTTCATCTTGTAAGGTGAATCAGATTGTTCATGTGTTCCAGTAATTAACTGTTCATGTTATGAACTAAGATATGCTTAGTGTTTCTAATAATTAATTTCAGTTCAATTTTATTCCACAAAGATATTAGTTTTGGTGGTTTTTAATCAAATTTGCGACTAACTAAATTTACCTCTAGTGACAAAAGCAAAGAAAAAAAAACTGCCGCAATTTCACAAAATTTCATCAAATTTACTTGTAAATTAAGTGAAAGTTTTTGGTTTAATTAAAAATTTTGTACATTTCATTTCCAATTTTTTTAAGAAAAAAAATTGAATTTTTCATTAATTAAAAATTAAAAATACATCTTTATAAAAGAAATGATATTAATAACAGTATAATCAAGAAATACAAAAATAAAATTTCATTCAAATCATGAAATTTTTTCTTACTATTTTTCAATCTCATTAATGGAGCTCTTTTGATGTGCCAGTACACTCCACTTGTTGGCTTTGATTAGCAATGAATCTACTCTTTTGGTATTTAAGTGAGTCTAATTGTGGAAATATCAATAAAAATTTCAAAATTGGGAGATAATCATATTCCATAAAAAATAAATAATCAAATCTCATATATATTAGAAACTTCACAAAAGAATATTCAAAAAATTCAACAAAAAAAATAAACAGATCAAAGATCTATATTTGTTAAGCGCAAAGAAATGAAATAAACTAAATCAAATTAAAAGAAATAACAAGGAACCTCGTCAACTTAAGAGATAATCAGCGGTGGCCATAAATAAAAATTTTTTATAAGAATTGGAGAAAATAATTTATTTATTTAAAAATTGAATCTTAGGCTCCGTTTGTTTAAGGAAAATATTATATCTTTTGAAAAATATTTTCCAAAAAAAATATTTTTCAAAAAAATATAATATTTTTTTTATGTTTAGCTACAACACTAGAAAAATAGTTAAAAAGTATTTTTAGTATTTAGTTTATAATAGATTTTTTCCTAAATTATATAATATTACATATAAATGGTAACATTATTTTTTTTTCTCTCTTTATATTTGATAAACATTTAAATTTTGAAAAATAACTTCCCGTTTTCAAAATGGGAAGTTATTTTTCCATATTTTTTTGACTAATAACTTATTTTCCTTTGACTTATTTTATTTCGGTAACCAAATATTAGAAAATAAGGGAAAATATTTTCGAGAAAAATATTTTCCGTAAACAAACGGAGCCTTAATTAATCTTCCAAAATGTGTGGAGCCTCTCTGGATTAAGGTTAGGATTTTCCTTTCCTTGTAAGTTCTTTTTCTCTTCCCTTAGTGAATTCCATGTTTTTTTTCTGAAGTGATTCCATCGATAGTATGGTGAAGTATTTGTTATTTATATTATATTCTTAGCTGATTGGTTTTAGTGTGTTTTAAGAATATGGATAAACATCTGCCTAGTTTGTGTGATAGACTAAAATTGGAAGGAGATGTCCAGAGATTTTTCATCTTTTTTTTTCGTAGATGAGTGTTCTGTTTGTCGAGGCTTCTATTGCTGAAGATGAAGTAATTAAAGATGTTCTTAGACGATATGAGGCAGCTTCGAGTCAGTGCTTAAATTTGAAAACAATAAAAAAATTTCATTCAGTTAAAATCTGCCCTTGTACAACCATGCCATCTCCAGCTCTTTAGCCATTAAAGAAGTGCATAGCCATTATAAATATTTGGGGTTCCCTTCTATCATTGGAAGATCCAAGAAGCTAGTTTTTGCCCATGTGAAGGATCAGCATTAAAATATGTTGCATGAAAAGTACAATTCATTTCCAGTTTTAACCTTTTAATTTTGTAAAATTGTTTATTACTAAACCAAATTCTTAAGATTTCTAAATGAATTTATTTTATAAAATATTCATTTAATTAATCAAACACGCTTAATAAATAACAATTCATTTAAATAAAATTTATTGGAAATAAAATGAATTTTTTTAGTGAAATTACACCAAACAAAGATTAAATTATAATATAAATCTACAATAATGCTTAATATACTAATAAAAGTAAAAAGGAGTTTATATTATTTAAATAAGATTTTGAGTTCGAATTTTGTGTATAACTGTATATAGAGATAGGAATCAAGAAAATTTTACTTTCCTTATAAGATTCATTCTACTCAATTTAAATTAGTTGAGAGTCCTTATAAATACCAAATAAAAAAATATAAAAAATAAAAGAATAAAATAGTGGAAAAAAACTATGCCAAGAAGAACACTGCCACCTTTACCTTTCACTGTTGTTAATGTCTCTAGGAATTTAAAGGCCAAAATTGCATTTAAAGTGGCATTCTTAAATCTATTCTTAATTTTATAAAAATTCTTTTAGATAAAATAAAATATATAAAAATGGAACAGAGAATATATAAAGTAAAAATTTAAAATGAAACCATAGGGAAAAGGAATATACTAAATACAAGTCAAAAAGATAATAAAAATATTATACAAATAAAAGAAAAAAAAAAACTCAATGGGAGAACATAGATTTCATTATAATGAGCTTTTTTAGATACGTCATATAGCTTAAGTATTAATAAATTATGCTACAATATCAGTTTTTTCTTACCTAAATCTTGAAATGCCATTTTCAATGTTACTATTTTATTACTTTCTCATTAGTTTATAATTAGTTATTTAAATAAACGGTAAAAATATATGTTGCTGACAGTTTGTTCCTATGTACTCATAGCATTCACATACAATGGATATTTTACCAAGTCCAAGGACTTATTCATCCTCATCAGGTCTGTGGTCGATACCTTTATACAAAACGCACGGATTGCGGAAAGGTCTTCCAATTGCTAAACCTGTCTCAGTCACCTTATCATCCCGACTGTTTACCTGGAATGGGTTTTAAAAATATCATTCATTTCTTTAAAAAAAAAAGTAAAAAATTTGATACCGTTATATTAAATTTATTATTAAAAAAATTTTACCACTTGGAGTTGAACTAGATTAATAGTCCAACAACTCGTGGAGACGGATGGTTTAGACCAAAAAACGAATCTAAATCCCATGATTTATAGTCATCAAGGTTGATCCAATCCTCTTTTCTTCTTCACAAGCATTGCAGTTCATAGCACATTTGCTAACAGAAACAGCACTATGTATACAGCCATTTGCTTGCTCCACCTTCTCAATTTTATCCTATCCATCAACGCTCAGCAAAGCCCACCGCCTTACATAGCCACCGATTTGATTCTCCTGAACAGCGGTTCACCAGAAGATGACCGATCTCCTGACGGCCGGAGTTGGGATGGTGATGCTAAATCAAAATACTGTCCTCCTTCCAACTCTGCAACATCAAGGGCCTCTGAACAAAACTCTGTCCCCGCAGTACCCTACTTGACAGCACGCATCATTCGATCCAAATATACTTGCACATTCCCTGTGTCAACAGGACCAAAATTCATTCGTCTCCACTTCTACCCAACTTCATATTCAGACCTCAATGTATCAGAATCCTTCTTCACTGTGGCTGCCAATGGTTACACCCTTTTAAGTAACTTCAGTGCGTATTTAACTGTTTCTGCAATGCATCCAACTACTTACTTCGTCAAGGAATTCATCGTCACTGTATGGGACAATCAAGTGCTCAACTTGACTTTCACCCCATCTCCAAGCTCGTTCGCTTTCATTAATGGTATAGAGATTGTTTCTATGCCAACCAATCTGTACACAGTAGATATGAGCAACAATTATCCCTACGCAAACCAGCTTTATATTAACTTCTTCCAATTCGATAACACCACTTCTTTAGAAACTGTTCTTCGCCTAAATGTTGGCGGGGCACAAGTCGATAGTGGAAGTGATACAGGGATGTTTCGGACATGGTTTGATGATTTGGATTACATCTTCGGTGGGCAGTTTGGTTATGCGCCCAGAGCTCCTGATAATGTGACCATAGAATACACAAAGGAGCCTGCGTACGTCGCTCCAGAAATCGTATACCGTACTAAGCGTACAATGGGTCCATATGATAGTGTAAATCAGAATTGTAATCTCACATGGCTATTTTCTGTTGATCCGGGATTCAACTACCTTCTTCGGTTCCATTTTTGTGAGACTGACGAACAGATCACCAAGGAAAATCAACGAGTGTTCTTCATATTCATCAATAATATGACAGCCGAGGAAGACGCCGATGTAATTCAATGGAGCGGAGGCAGGGAGATTGCTGTGTACAAAGACTACATAGTTCGGGTACCAGAAGGAGAGGGAGACCACAAGAAGCAGTATCTGTGGGTCGCTCTACACCCCAATACTCAGTTTTTACCTACCTACTCCAACGTAATCTTGAACGGTTTAGAGATATTCAAGCTGAACAATTCAAATGGGAATCTTGCTGGACCCAACCCTGAAGTAATAGGGGTCCCAGCTGCGCCACCAGAACAGCATCCAACGAGGACGAAGAACAAAAAACCATCTCTTGTTATAGCTGTTGTTGGGGCTGTGATTGGCGTTGTACTTGCTTTCTCTCTAATCTTATGGATCCATCGACGAAAAGTGAAAGTGAAGTACACTGGCAATACCACGACCAAGTCTTTGTGGATACCCTTCTCTTACTCATCCAGCTCTGCTACAATCCCATTATCACTGCCAACTGATCTTTGTCGTAAATTTACAATGGCTGAGCTCAGAGCATGTACCAGTAAATTTGCTGCCCAAAATGTTCTTGGTTGTGGGGGATTTGGTACTGTCTACAAAGGCTACATTGAAAGTGGATCCATCCCAGTTGCGATCAAGCGACTGGATTCATCATCAAAGCAGGGGATCCGTGAGTTCCACACAGAGATTGAGATGTTGTCCAGACTTCGCCATGCTCATCTTGTGTCTTTGATTGGATACTGTGATGAGCAAGGTGAAATGGTCCTCGTATACGAATTCATGCCACATGGAACCCTTCAAGATCATCTGTACAAAACAAACAACCCTCCTATCCCATGGAAGCAAAGACTAAAAATTTGTATTGGTGCCGCACGAGGTTTGCATTACCTTCATACCGGTTCAAAGCACATCATCATCCACCGCGATGTGAAGTCATCAAACATACTGCTGGACGGCAATTGGGTGGCCAAGGTTTCAGATTTTGGGTTGTCGAGAACAGGTCCAACTAGTGAATCCCAAACCCACGTCAGTACTGTTGTTAAAGGTAGTTTGGGGTATGTAGACCCCGAATATTACCGCAGGCAACAG
>CATIWO010348720.1:0-13737 GCA_949673435.1 Macaranga tanarius | reverse complement strand
ATGCATTATTTAAATTTTAGTTAAATAATTATTTGCTGATTTAATTGAGTTATTTGATATTGTGGGACATTTTAAATTAATTTTAGATTTAATTTTTCTTTTGATTAATCTAAATAGAATTTGATTATTGATTGTTTTTTATTTTGTACTAACTCTTTTAATATCTTTTTTGTAGGTTATTTATTATTATTATTATTTGAAAATTTTAATTTGTGATTTGTGTTGCAGGCCTACACATTAGATAGCCCACGGGCTACCAAACTTAATTTTGGACTTTAGTCTATTTAAATTATGCTTTATTTATTTTTTATTTTATTTGCATGAAATGGGTTGTAACTCTTTTCTCCTTCCTCCTTTCTTTGTGTGTTCTTTTAATTATGTTTGTTTGGTTTATTATTTTTACTTTTGTTGTTTATTGTGAATGATGTATGTGAATGTATGGATGTGATAATTCAAGGACTAAATTGCATTTAAATGGACTAATTAATAATTTAGGCTAAAATTAAAATTTGTAATTTGATTGAGGCCCATTTGTATGTAATTAAAAGGATAATGAAGTAATTAAAAATAATAAAATATAAAATATAAACGGAGACCGATCGCAAGGTCGGGTGGGCCATTCAAAAGCCCATACCTAATTTTCGGACTCAATCTCTGAGGACGGCTGCTGGGCTTGCTCCGTGGGATCCAGTTGCTGTAAAAGTGTTCCCGGATTTCACCCAGATGGCGACTCCATTCTCCGACCTAAGCCTATCAAGGTCCAAAGTTGTATTCTTAGTGAACCCTGATCCCACACAATGCCGTGGTCGCCGGACACTTGGGCGCGCGTTGAACCCCGCCGCCTACAATAATATAAATAAATTCATAGACAAACATAATGAAATCAATTAAGCTAATATTTTCATTTATAAAAATTACAATTATAAATATAAATTATTGAATTTACAGGCAAAGTAAACATACTGTAAAAACATGTGTGAAGTTAATTAACCTTATATAAATAATTAATATTGTATTAATTTGATAAAATCCTAGAGCAACACTATACTATATTTTCTTATATATTTTAAATAATTTCTTTATTCAATAAAATAATAATTTAGTTTAAATAAATTATTTTAAATATTATTTATTATTTTTAATTTTAGTGAAAATCTTTTATTTACTTATATAAGTAAAAAATATTAACATTTTTAGGATTTTAATTTTTTAAAATTTTATCTATTTTTAACTTAAATTTTGGAATTTCATTTTAGCTTATTAGTTTTAAAGAAAACAAAGTCCATTATTATTTTATAAATTGATTATGCGACAGAGACAATATTGAACTGTATGAAAATTTTGAACCTAATAGTATTAAAATAATTCTGAACTAAATAATTTTACTTTCAGACTAAATCAGATTGAATTAGATAAATATTTTGGTATGGCCTGTTTCTTTATAAATCTATGAATTGAAAGGCAAATCTAGTACCGAAAATATGTGTATGTATAAAATACATGAAAAAATGAATTTAATTCTATATATAAATTAAAAAAATACAATATACCATATATAATTATTGTTTCATTGGTATATAATTAAATTTAATTAATTATTTTTAATTTGCATATCAAAATATTTATTAAACACTAATTTACTAAAAAAATTGTATTCAGATGTATTTTTTTAAAAAAAAAATAAATAATTTGCAATAGATATAAATTGTTTGTGTATTATATTTATACTTTTAGGCTCCGTTTGTTTGCGAAAAATATTATGTCTCTTGAAAAATATTTTTTAGAAAAAATATTTTGCAGAAAAATATAATATTCTTTTATGTTTGGCTACAACATTAGAAAAATAGTTGAAAAGTATTTTTGATATTTAGTTTGCAATAGATTTTTTCCTAAATTATAAAATATTATATAGAAATGGTAACATTATTTTTTAATTTTCTCTCTCTATATTTAATAAGCATTCAAGTCTTGAAAAATAACTTCCCGTTCTTAGAATGGGAAGTTGTTTTCCCATATTTTCAAGTTATTTTCCTTTGACTAATAACTTATTTTCCTTTAACTTATTTTATTTTGGTAACCAAACATTAGAAAATATAGAAAAATATTTTCAAAAAAAATATTTTCTACAAACAAAAGGAGCCTTAGATAAATTATTTTTAATTTATGATTTTTTAAAATTAATTATGATTTTGCTTATATAAAAATATAAATATTTAATGTTAAAAGCATTAAAATTTTCGAATATGTATTTTAAGTCGTACCATACTGAACTATTTTAAAAAATATAAATTTTCAACTATCTTGAAAGTGAGATGGCATAATACGAAAATTTTTAATTTTGATATGACATTAGAGATTTAAAAAAAAAATTCAAAATTTAAAAAATTCTCTAATTTAGTATAATTCCAAAAGTTTTTTTATCCATAAATTTTTTTGACCCATATTCACTCCTGTTACTTTGGAACTATAAGTCACACTTATTCTGCTAACTATTGAATAGATTTAACTTGATAATCGCTAATAGATACTCATTATGTACATAGTTAAAATACAATATTTTACTAATATCATAAGCTACAAACTTTAAGTTTCAAAATGAACTTTATTATTATTATTACATATCTACTTCTCTCATGAGAAGTAAGAGCTTCCACGTTTAGATGCCTAATTTCTAATTTAAATATATTATTATTATTACATATCTACTTCTCTCATGAGAAGTAAGGGCTTCCAAAGTTTAGATGACTAATTTCTAATTTAAATACATAACTTATTATGAGCGAGCTGGCTGTTATCGAGCACTATAGGTGAGTTTCGACTGTGAGATTGGCATGGAAAAATGGGATGAGGCTGGACCAAATACAATTTTCTAAAGGGCAGAGTGAATATCCCTTAAGGATACTCCAAGAAGCCTTGCCCAATTGGAGTTGCCACCTGATCACTTAGAAATGAGAAATAGATCCTAAATTATGTGGAATCCATCTCTCTTTGTTAAAGATTTTGAGATCAAGAAGAGGCGACGCCTTACCCACGGAGGAAGCCTAGTAACTGTCCTCAAAGATTGGGTCTAAAAACTGGGTATGAATTTTTAAAATATCCATCTGACCTTGCGATCGGCCTCCATTTTCATTTCACGTTTTAGTATTTTTAATTATTTAATCATTTCTTCAATTACACGCGAATATGCAATTGCCTCCAAATAAGTTTCAACTTTTACAATTAGGTCCAAGTTGTTAATTAGTCCATTTTGCATGTAATTAAGTTTAATTTACAACATACATCCACTACATTCAACATTCATTCACAAATAACGAAAAAAATCTAACAGAATAAAAAAATTAAAAATGCATGCAAAGAAATAGAGGGAGCTGAAAAATTACAACCCTTTATTAGCACACATGAAGTTATAACATAAATGGCATAAAAGGTAACTATAAATGAATCTAAAATTCAGTGGTCAATAGGCCACTGATTATTCAAGCCTACAAAAATTTTTAAATTAAATCTCCCAAAGAAAACGACCTATAAAAATAAGAGAGTCAGTAACTAAATAAATAAATGGACTGATAAAAAATAATTTAAACTTAATCTAATACACAGACTCATTTTGGGACCAAATTATATTTAGAAGTATAAAAAAAATGAACAATTACAATCTGCCACATCAAGAGGTCCTCTATACCTTGCAGAAGCAGCGCCTCTTCACAGAGGCATTACGTTATAGTGC
Organism: Macaranga tanarius; assembly: GCA_949673435.1. Taxonomy (NCBI): domain Eukaryota; kingdom Viridiplantae; phylum Streptophyta; class Magnoliopsida; order Malpighiales; family Euphorbiaceae; genus Macaranga; species Macaranga tanarius. Next base: position 10,010 of record CATIWO010348720.1, on the reverse strand, counting down.
TGAGGTGAAAATAGCCTTCACCTCAACATACTGGGGTACCGCCTCTACGGTAAGGCGTCGCCTCAGTAGATTTTTGACACATGTAAAATAGTATTATTCTGCATGTTAATAGTTGTCATTGTGAGACAAGAAGAGGCTGAAAGCTATATACGATTCACAATTATATCAGAAGAGGATATCCAGAGCTTACAATAAGAAGATTAAGGCAGGGAAGATAAACACATATAAAGCCAATCCTTACTGATCCTAGGAGAAATTTGAAATCAAATTAGGAAAGGCCTTACTTGGTGAGAAAAGTTTTCTTAAAAGGTGTAGCCATTTTATTAGACCTGGAAAGGAATGAGTTTAAAGAGCCCTTCAACGTAGATAAGCTCAAAAAATACTTTATGTAAAGTCTTGCTATGGAGAAAATCTCAAAAAAAGGTTGTCTAGGTAAAAATTAGAGAAAAAAAAGTCCTGCTAAGTCAAAATCTCCACAAAGGGGTAGCCTAGATAAAAATTAATGACAAATAAAAAAGAGAGAGAGAGAGAATAAAACAGTTAGCTAGAAAACTTATAAGGATGAGCCATCCAACAACATGAGGAATATCAAGAGCAATTTATATGTGTAATTGTGCCTAAAGTAAATGAATTGGATTGCCTTTATTTTTTTCAAATGTTTCATAAAATGCTTATTACAATTAGACTAACAAAAAGGGAAAAGCATCAAACAAACTTGGCTAAATCTAATCGAACTGCTAAAGCTGAAGAATAAAATAGATCTAATATCTTTTCCTTTTATTCTTCCTTAATTCTTGAACACTAGCCTTGTAAAGCTCCCTAGTCTTTTGATTCCTAATAAACTGATATTTTTTTATTTTCTGTAATTGTATTCAGCTCTTGTAGTTGTCATCTGTGGTGATATTCCCTTCATATGATATGCCCGTCGGATAGTACAATGTGGCTAAGTTACTGACAGGTTATCCAGAAAATTCAAAGTCAAAGGGCTAAGTTAAAATCCATAAGTACGCTCCACGACCATCTATTTCTCCTCATATTAATGGCACAGACAATTTGGGTAGTAAAAAGAGCAGTAATATAGACCACCAAAGGAACATAGTTGGTATATGTCCGAAGAGTCACATGTTGAATCCTCCATTAATGGCACATCCATTGTACTTCAATCTCAGGAAAGGTGGCCAACCACCCCTTTAGATCAACGGAAAGCTTTTATAATGCTCAGGTCCGAACCTATTATGCCTTATACTTCTCAAAGTCTTGTTGAAGTGATAGCAACTTCAACTTTTCTTAAAGCCAAATCTAAAAAAATGATGAAAAAAAGAAAAATAAATGATAAAAAAAAACCTTTTACCTTTAGTAACATTGGACTTCTTATGAAATGATGTGTCTCAAACAAGCTATCTAGATTGATGAGTGTTTCAACAAGAATGATAGGCAAGGGATTGAAACCTAAGTCTACTTGATCTAGAATGTGCATTACCTAAAAGTCACAATCACTAGAGGTTAAAACCAATAAAAATTGGGTATACAAGAAAAGGGCAACCATGTGAGGCCAGTAAACCTCCTTGCTATTGACAGACACAGCAGCCTACAAGAATGAATTCACAATGATCCCATCTCCAGAAATATGTTTAGGAGAAGATTGAGATGGGATGTTGAGTAACCGAGTCATCTATTGTTGAACTGTAGCACCCTCAAGTACCATATACATAAGTACCCAAACAATACATAAAGCATGGTATAATAAAAATTTTCTCAAAAGGTAGTCATATATATACATAAATTTTTATTCGATACATTAAAAATACGTAATACATATATTACATAATGTTGAAAATATATACACATGAACTCATTTGCAAAATTATCTCTAATGCCAAAATGGTGAATGTTTATGAGGATGGAGATATCGACACCAAGCACTATGTTGACACCCCACCTGAGCTCACAACTAACCAAGCTTTAAGCTTTCTACCAAAGCAAGCACCTCAAGCTAGGCTATCTAATACCTAAAAACCACAATTGCAAAGGAATGAGCTTGTGACTCAATAAGTAATTATTAAGATAAGTATACATATAGTTCTCCTTAAGAACTAATTAAAAAAATAATATAATTAAATCGCTACACATCAAATTACAAGAATTCAGGATAAAAGCTGCTCACTGAGCTCGCACGGCTATACTAAAATTATGCACGATCATGCCTGAGGCTTGTATATTTTCCTCTAGACACACACGGCCGTGTCCTTTGAATCCGCACGGCCATGACAAAATAGCACACGGTCGTGCCTGATTCAGCACATTTTCCTCCTGAAACCACACAGCCATGCCAAGAAGGCACACAGCCGTGCCTGAATTGACACATTTCCTCCCAATTTGTATATGGCCGTGCCAAAAAGGCACACAACTGTGTCTGATGTCTTGCATTCAATACCATACTTATGCATGGCTATGTTTAAATACCTGAACAACATTTAAAACATCACAAAGAGATATCCAAACATCAAAATATACATTGTCGGTGCCTCATATACACCAAATCACACCAGTTAATATAATCCACCATTGCAACTCACATTCAACATATATATACACGATGCATCAATGCATGTTTATACAAGTTAGTATCCGGCCGGAGTTCTTAACACACGTCACATACGTTTCATACAAAGCTCACTTTTTCTTTTTATATTTTTCATATACAAGTGGCCATTCCTGAGACTCTCTGTCCAGCTCAGTCTCAGATCTCACACATTTATATATCTCATACGAATAGCCACATCTAAGACTCTCTACCCCGCTAAGTCTCAAATTTATTTTCAGTGGAAGCTCTCTGCCCAGCTTAGTCTCCACACTCACATATTTTTCTCACATTCCTCACATTAAGCATTATACATATATTCATCATTCTTACATCAATACATGCATAACCATACCACATCAAGTGGCTTGCATAATTCATAATTCAATATCCAGTTATTTTCTCATCATTCCCAATAACATAGTAAATCACAATTAAACATGTGTGCATCATTCATAAATCACCACCACACATTCTCACAAACAATATATACATATATTCATCACTCTTGCCATAAGAATTGGCATACATAAACAAATATAGTCAAACAACTATAGTTACATGAGATTCATTATATATATACATCATATTAACAATTACTTACAAAAAGGCTTCAAATCCTTCTCAAATAAAAGCTTCCCCTATTGAGTAAGGTCTCCTCTTTCTCTTCCAACTCCTACACATAATTATATATCAAATTCAACAATCAAGCATAGCAAATTTACCCTAACTCACAAAGTGCAACTAAATACTCTAAATTCAATATGACCTAGAGATGCACACACAAGTCTAATAATCCCCAAATTGCTACTGAAGCTAGGGTTATGTGTCTACCACAAATTCCAATTGGAATTTTTCAATTCAAATAAGTATGGAATTAATTATAGATTTTAAAATCCATCCGGCCATAATAAAGCATTAAGGTAAGCAATATAATGTCCGGCTCTAATTGACCTTCTTAACAATGAATTCAATCCAGGCTCAAAACACAAAAATTATAAAGGACTCTCTGAAGTTTCCAAGGAATCTAACCATACTCAAATCAAAGCTCTATAGCTCAAGTTATGGCTAAAGAAATGGGACTAAAAAATAGAGGAGATAGAAGCTGAAATTTTAACCAACCAAACTCAACTTAAATTAATCCAAAAATATAAGAAAACTTACCAATTAGGTCTTCAATGGAAATAAGACCTTCTATACCTTCCTAAAGCAATGAATTGCTAGCTTGAACAATATCACAAGTTCTTCAAAAAAACTCACTCAAGAACTCACTCTCCTCTTCTTCTCCCAAAATCTCTATACAACTCACACACATATACACACATTTACACACATATACACCTATATACCCTAACCAATCAAAACTCACCAAGTTGCCTCCTCTTAAGTCTCCCTCCATAAATGCCCAACTATTATAATAAATACATATTTATTACAATATAATAAATATAACAATACTCTTAATAATATACCAAATATCACCAAAAATATCTACTTAGCCCCTTAATGAAATGGATATATTATACAATAGCTCAAAACTTCCAATTGTGACAATTAACTCCAAACTTTCTTTTCAATTTGGTCCCTCTCTATACTCATGCTCACTTCTAACTTAAGTGAGGTCCACTTATGTACTATGCTTAACATGCAATACATACGAACGTATGCTAAAAGGACGGGTGTTATATGAATGATCTTCAAATTTAATTTGCCAAATTGTGGAATTGCACTTCATTTGGATTGATCATCTAGGTAACCTAGGATTGCCCTGAACTCTTCAGGCAGGGGGAAAATCTCAAAAGTCATTAAAATGAAAGATATAGTTCTTGGTATCCCAAAATTGAGCCACAGTATACAAGAAAGGATAGCTGATTTTGCATAAATGAAGGGATCGGAAAGCATAAAGGTTTAAAGGGTTTAATTTTAGCTAATCTTCCTTATCCATACTTTATAAAATAAGATGAATCATTTTTAAATTATCTTCGGCCATCTTTTGGACGCTCTTTCAGGTTTCAGGTCGTATTTTTATGGTAGGAATTAAGTGGTAGGGTTTTATAAAGAATTGGGGAAGTTTTAAAAAAATTATGCAGAGTTGCCCCACTGAGGCGCTGACTCACCAAAGAGGCACCGCCTCAGCCAACAGAGGTAAGAAAGCTCTCGCCTTAAGCCCACTAAGGCGATGCTCCATCACTAAGGCGGCAGTTCACAATATAAAAATGATATTTATTGAAATAAAAGAGCAAATAGTCGGGCATGGATGATTATAGTACTAAATATCATTACAGAAGAATAAAGGCATATCATAAGAAGAAGAACAACAAAAAAAATACATCATCATCATAGAACTAAAAATATAAACATAATGTCCAAAAATGAAAACTCAAAATGAACAAAGTCAGCCTACATTCTAACATCTAAAGCTAATCAAAGCCTAATCTCTATAACTCATCATCGGTCTCCTCACCATCATCCTCCTTACTATTGTCATCATCATCCTCACCGTCATCGTTATCGGTAGCCTCACCATCACCACCCTCTTGATCTCCCATTGCCTGTCACCACCTCCCTGGAACTCATGTCCTCTGACATCAGGATCGACAATTATATCATCAGTACCCTCAGAATCCTTATCATCATCCACGTCCAGCTCAGTAACTTGGTGACGAACTCTCTCCATCTATGCCTATAAAGACTCGCACTCGGTCTATCCAAACAAAAAAAATAGGTAAGTCTTAAGCATACATACATGCATACATAAAATAATCTATAAACTTTGAAAATACCTTTCAATGCTGGAACACTAATATAAGCCTCCACTAATTTGTATAAATATTCCCCTTGCTATTTGAGAATTTGCATTATGAATGTTTTGCATTAGGACTAATATATCACAGGAATCAAAAATAAAAGTAATAAAAAAGGAAAACTCACATATATAGCTATAACGGGCAAGCAAGGCAGAGTTAAGTGCTCGGCCAATATTAGAAACTAGCAAGAAAGCTCACTTAAAGACATCCAGTGCCTAGAAAGTGGCTTTGGCATATGATGGAAGGAGCCTAGAATGAAAAATGCATCAAAACTAGTGCATGCAGCTCCTAGAGTGACTTGTGGAGACTGAGCATCAGTACTAGTGCTAGTAGTATCAGAAGTAACCCAGGAGCACTAAGCAGGTCTCTCCTAAGGGGTAGGAGGGCATGTATAAACATGAGTCTAAGAATGCTAAAAGAAAACATCAATCAGCAAAAAAATAATAAAAGTTAAAAGGTGAAGAAAAGAGAAGAGATGTACCCTATCACTAGGAGTAGCAAAGCCAACCGCTGTAGTGACGACTTAAAAAAAAGTTGATCAGTCTAAAATATAAAATAAAGGCCTTGTAGTGAGTCTTGGACCTCTTGACATATCTGATGGTCGACTCACCTACAAAAGCCTACTCTAGCTCCTTGCCCTCAAGCTGATCAGTCTAAAACATGGAACTAGGTGGAGGCCTAAGAACTCATCTTCTACTAGGACCCTGATAGCATAGAAAAATGCACTCCCTAAGGTACCACATCCTATGCTTAGGACCCTAAAGTAAGACTCTCTACTTAACTAGAGACTCAGAATGTACCATGGCCTAAGACCAGTCATTCCGAGGGCCCTATAACTAGTGATATAGCTATTAAAACCAAACATAAAGGTCAGTAACAAATAAGAAAAGTGACTGATAAATTCTAGTAATTTTTACCTCATCCCATATCAGCTCATTAAGATATAGGTAATGGATATGGACATGGGTGACATCCCATCTCAATGTCCTGCTGGAACCCCATCTAGAGAGAGCAGGGAATGATTGTTGACCCACATACGCTTTCTCTCAAATAACCTTCAGCTTCAAACCCCAAACCTGTGAAGTACATCAATAATAGAATGAGTAGGCCAATAGTAAAATGAAGGGAATCATGCTAGAAAAGATAAAAATATACCAAGGTAGCATGCCAAAATCCACAAAATCTCTTGGCCTTCTGAACAGTAGCATCCATACCATGATACAAGTATGCCAAAGCTGCAGACCCCCAGTCATAAGTGGACACTAAGTCTAAGCCTATGGTGGCATCAAGAACATCAGGTTAATAAGACTAGTAGCAGCCGAGAATAAGGTTGTGCCCAGCAAATATAACAAACAAAGCTCTCACCAACTAATCAATCCTGCGTGATGAAGTAATAATGGCATCCATATCTACATCAAAATAGTGGCTAAGGATGGACTCGACTTTGATGGTATGGCTCCCCTTCATAGTGTTAGTATAGATGTGCCATAGGGCCATTTTGTATGTAAACATTGTATATTAATCCTTTGGCAATAAAATATTCTTTTAGATAAAGTGTTTATTTATTTGAATATTTACCTTTTGTATTATGTTAAATGAGTTTATTATCAAGAGTTGATAATATGAGTGACAAACTCATTTAGCACATATACTATAAATGTTCATAGTTGGTGGATTAATATAAAGGTAGTATTAATCCCTAGACTATCACCTCTGTCTATTTTCCTTGATCGGTATATGATATCGAAAGTGAGAGGTAGTGAGTCTCATGCTACTTGATATGAGATATCAGAATAGACATGTGGATACTCATGTGATGAGTGGATCGAACAGTAACAGAAGATTTATAATTGCTTGGGAATTCACTTTAGTCAACAATCACAGTCTTGGACATAATTATGCATATGGTCCTTTGATGAGGTGACATGGTCATCCATATATGGTTGATTAGAGTTTGTTACTGCTTACATACCTATGCTAGCCATGTATGGGTATATGGCGTATGGTGGCTCTAGTTCGTTATATGTAGGGATGAGTGATCGGCCAAAAAGGAATTAATTACCTGGAGTGCAACGGGATAAGATCCCATGCTATCTAAGTTATTCTTAATGAATAAGTACTTGGCTAGGTCAAACTCGACTTACTCGAAAAGAGTTTCGGTGCTAGAAAAGAGTTTCTAGTAATAGTCATGTTTTATCAAGAATTGAACTTAAGATGAGGTCATATGATTGAGGCAATTAGAGTTTGACTTAACCTTGACTCTAGCCAATATCAGGATCTTGTAATGAAGGGATATTTAGTGCATAGTAATTATGTTCTTTAGTTCTTATGAATCTACATATAGCATTCATCTCTAATTGGGTAGTCGTGATATCTATGATGGGGGTCACTCACGACTTATAGGAACTGAATATAACACATTGGGATTTTCACATTCAGTATGGAAAGGTGTTTCTATGATATTAAGTATTAATATTGTATCCCATTGCCTTTTAGACTTGAACCTAGTAAGTCACATACATAAGGGTTGCACTTGTGATGATTAACATTAATTTGATTATTAATTAAAGAGTTTAATTAATTAATTAAATTAATTAAATTAGATTTGCGCATGTGCGGGGATCTAGCATATCCCAAAATTCAAATTCAAAGATTGGAACTTTATTGCTTTTTAAGAAAATATTAATATATGACATATTAAATTAAAGATTAAATTAATATTAGCCTTCCAAATATATATATGGACATGGGCCATGAGATGGACCATGAAAACTTATGGATGATGGATATGGCCCATGAGATGGACCATAAATATTGAGTTTTGTTTAAAGAGTTTAAACTAGCCCATTTGTTTATTATATGGATTGGGTTTTTGTTTAAAGAGTTTAAACTAGCCCATTTATTTATAATATGGATTGGGTATTGATTAAATAGTTTAATCTAGCCCATTAATTATTTGGTAAGGATTGGGCCATCTCTAAGTGTAGAGAAGCCCATATCTCATGCTTTGGCCCAAGCCCATTAAGAGTTAATGGAATAGGGATAAGGATATCCAAGCAACCAAACAAGGCCAATAGAAGAGTGTAAGACACTCTTGGATATATAGCAAACTTGGTGGCCAATCTTGCTATAGTAGCTAACTTGGTGGCCAATATTGCTATAGTGATTAACTTGGTGGCTACTCTTGCACTAGTAGCAAACTTGGAAGCCACTCTTGCTATAGTAGCAAGCTTGTGTGTGAAGACACTCAAGTTAATAATATTATATTGGCTTTGTTGACATTATAAATAGACAACAAAAGTTGTAGAGATAACTTCTTTAGCTTTTTGCTTGCTTGATTAAGGATAAGGCATTTTTGAGAGATTTTTGGTCATTCTAAAAGAAAAGAAAAAGTTGAGAGTGTCTCTTCTTCTTCTTGACAATTTCTTATTGTAAAGAACCAAAACATATCACAAGTGTTGTGATTTCTCTAACCTACAGCCTTAATTGTACAAGTGTTGTACAAGGCAAAACCATCATCCTTGGGAGGGTAGTTTAAGTTCCATACCTTCAAGATTATAGAAGCTTTCACAAGCTCTTGGGTCATATTCACGAGAGGCTTATGTGGAGAGCTTATTACATTTTGAAGATCAACCAAGTGCAATCCGTGTGTCTCGCCCTAGAGGCTTCACACTTGGAAAGCTCGGCGCTTGTGGACCGCAACAATCAAAGATTGCCGTGCGTTCTACATACTTGGGAGTTTTGTAAGTGTTACTTAACTCTTAGTATGTAGGACTGGTAATGTGATTACATGTCTACTTTGTTTATTGCTATAATAATGTCCATGATGCATGATTAGTTAGTTATGTAAATTGCATGTGATTTGGATCTTGTGGCATGGAATGGATTCAAACTTGATGCAAGTGTTGCATGCTTCCAAAATTTTTAAAATTCCGCATATTTGGTTGCTTTGATCTCCATTCCCTTCAATTGGTATCAGAGCCACTAATCACATGATTTACATGCTAAAAGATTAATAATTGCAAGAGTTGTAATTGTATTTGTTGAAATTTGCAAGTGTTGTAAATTTGTAGCATGTGAATGATTGCAAGTGTTGTGATCATTTGATTGTTTTGAGTTGTTTTCCATGATAAAATTATGTTTATTGCAAGTGTTGTGATTAAACATGATGTTTGTTACATGTATTGCATCATTGAGCATCGAATGGTGTAGTGTGTGTAGAGGACACACGGCCATGTACACGGCTGTGTATATGGCCGTGTATCATTCTGCCTATTTTTGCATAGGCGAGACACGGCCGTGTATGTTATAACATGGCCGTGTACAAGGCCCTCCCAGAGGCCAGAATGCATACATGGCCGTGTACAGGCCCACATGGGCATGTACAATCAAGTCCCATCAATGTGATTGATGTTCGGAGGTGTCTTTTAGTGAAAAACACTTACAATATGCATCATGGACAATATAATACACATGTGTTCTTGACTTAATACATTTAATAACATGCAATGGTTGTAATTTTATTAAATGTATGCTTGTCATTCATGCAAGGATTGGTCATGGACTTAGTTACATCTTGAATTTGTAATAATAAGCAAGTTTATTATTATAATTATGTAATT
>CATIWO010348670.1:0-16643 GCA_949673435.1 Macaranga tanarius | reverse complement strand
ATATTTTGAAATAAATGAAATATTGCACAAAAAGTATATGATTTTGCAAGAATTGGATTGAATTCTTGCAAATGGTTTATTCCAAAATATGATTGTTATATTGTGTTGCTTTTTCCTTTGTCAATGTTTAGTTTTGAATTTTTTGTTAAATTTAGGGTTTAGGTAGAATATTTGCAGCATTTATTGGCTCAATATTACCTACTTCGCCTCCTCCAATATCAACTATGTATAGCTGCTGACTTTAGCTTTGATGTTTACTTTTCAAGTAGAAAATTTATTAAGACTAAAATAAATTATAAATCTATTAAAATTGTATATTGGATTATTTGTGCCAAAAGTAGATAATTTTGCAAGAATTGGATTTGAATTATTGCTAATGATTTATTCTAAAGTTAGGATTATTATATTGTGTTACTTTTCCTTTGAGCCAATTTGTTGCTCCTTCAAGCAAGGGACTGTGGCGTGACGGATGAAGTTATTCATCCCAGTTCACTAGAGATTGAACATGCAATGATTGATTATTCGAAGTGAATTTCAATTAGTGAAAGCTCCCCAATCGTATGAGAACTCTTGGTTGTGATCTAAATTTTGCTGCTCCTTGTGTTGAAAGTTTGTAATATATATAAAATGTACCAGACATGGGGCACATAAATTTATTAAAATGTTCCCCTAAAAAAAATAAAAGTATTAAAACGCGTTCACTAATTATTAAATAATAATTAAATATTTTAATAATAATATTTAATTAAAATATAATCATAATTTTATTGAAAATTATATTTTTTATTTTAATTAGGTTAACTTTTATTTTATTTATAATAAAATTAAATTAATTTAAATGTAAATCTAATTTAATTGAAAAATGTTTTCTATACTAATTAAGTTACCTTCTATTTTATTTCTAATAAAAATTAAATTAATGGGGACTTCTATGATACATTGAGAGTATAGATACCTCTCTAATATTTTACACATAAGTTGTGTATTTAATACACATAAGTTATTTTTCAAATGTAAGAAGTTACCTGTTATATTAGAGGGGCATACATACCCCTTAAGATATCTTAAACTAATCCAATCATATTATGGTTCTAATTCAATTGAATATATATTTTCTATTTTAATTATATTAATTTCTATTTTATCTCTAATAAAAATTAAATTAATTAAAAATTTAGTTGTAATTTTGTTGAAAATATCATCGTTTCTAAAGTAAAATAAGGTATCAATGTTAAAAAAATTGAAAGCATTTATATTTGGTTGTTTGAGTAGAAAACTTATTAAAACTAGTCGTAAACCCGCGCGTTGCATAAATATTTATAGAATAATATATTTAAATATTAAATGAATAAATAATTCTACTGGATAAATAATCATAAACTGCTATTTGAGTTACTAACCAAAATTAGCAAAAAAAAAGAAAAGATGATGAAGAGGGGGAAAAAAAGTTGTAGGAATGAATGAATTTGAATTTGAAGGACGATAGAAGTATCCAATATTAGTAGTTTTATGATGGTTGATACTAAATAGAGTTTTAGGTTAAAAGGAGTTTAATTTAAATAAGTAACTAACTAAATATTTGTTTATTTTAAATAAGTAATTAACTAAATAGGTATTTATTTTAAATAAGTAATTAACTAAATAATTTATATATATTTGTTAAGAAAATATTGTAAATTTTTAGAATTCAACACATACGGTTTTAGAGTTGAATACTGAATAAAAAGGAGGGATTGTTAGGCAAATTTCGCAAGTACACAGTTCGCTACCAGTAGTATAGATTTCGAGTATGAGTATCGTTCCCACGAGGAGATTGATACCAAGCACTAGCCTTAACTTTATTTCCAGAAGCTAATAGAATAATAATTGATGGAATGAAATAATAATAAACAAGAACAAAATCCTAAATCTGAAATATTAAATTTAAAATTCAATAATTAGAAACTAGAGCCTGGATTTACTTCACTAGCTATTACTCGGATTACAGGATTAATTCACAGTTCAAATCATTAACTCAGTCAAGGGTAAATTACTCAAATTACTTAAAGTCTCTTTCGAGATCATTCAAGCATACCATAGCTAAATACCGCCTATTTTTATGGTCAAGTCAATTAACTTAGGCTTGTTAAGTTCTTTAATGATTTATTACTCCCCGAAGGATTCGTCTACTTTCGTGATTAAGGTTCCTAAGTTTTACAAGTCTATGAGCTGATAAATCATGCAACTTTCGTTGTCTCTAATCTACCCAAAAACATGCATTTAATCAGGCCTAAAATCAAACATAAGATAATTAAGTACAACTTATAAAATTGACTAAAAGTTAATTCATTGAAAGAAAATTAAGATCCCAATAAGTAATAGACTAGCTACACAAATCCAAACCCTAAGAGAAATTAGCCACGCATAGTTGTGGCGAAGAACAAAAACATAAAATCAAATCTTTTTTCTTCGATCTTCGTCAAAAGCTTGTTCTCCGTTTCAAAATATGAGTGGAAGTGAAAAAGAATGAAATTGAGTAGAGTCTGATTACCCAAAAACGTTTCCCCTATTCCCTTTTATAAGCCAAGTCTTGTAGAAAACCTATTTGCACTTGAATTCTTGAAAAGGAAACTTTTTCAGCTCGACGTGACTTGCATCTGGCCATGTCACAAGCCGTGTCGCGTCCTTAAGTTTACAGCATGACTTCTATCATGTCGTGTCACAAGCTATGTCGCATTTGCTTTGAATCCAGAAGGGAACACAGCTTCCATCATGTCGTGTCATAAGCCATATCGCATTTACTTCAGCTCCAGAAGTGCACACGGCTTCCAGTACGCCATGACGCATCCCACATCGCACTAGTCCTTAACTTTTTGAGATTCCTTTCTAGACTTAACCTACAAAAAAGGAAATATTTAATAAAAAACTCCTAAACTAATAGAAATCACTAAAAAGACAATGAAATCATAAATAAAGCTATAAATGAAAATTAATAAATCCTAAGTAAACCTAATTTCTACCCAGATATAACTAATTAATTATTCAAAATTCATTAAAATTCAACTCAAAAATATATAATAAATTGCACTCAATAGGGATACGTGGCAAGATTTGAGCTTAATGATTTCAAGGCTCAAAATTTAATATATGTATAGATTTTTTAAGAAAATATTGTGAATTTTTAGAATTCAACACATAAGCTTTTAGAGCTGAATACTGATTAAAGATGAGGACATGTGGCAAAATTTGAGCTTAATGATTTCAAGGCTCAGAATTTAATATATATATATAGATTCCACATAAAAGAAACAAGAAGAGAAGCCTTACCCTGTTGAGTTTCAAGAGAGCTGTCAGGGATTCAGAATCTTGAAACATTGCTGATGATTTTGACGATTTGATTAATGAAAATGTTGATCATGGTCGTGCTTTGTATCCTTTGTATATGAAAGAAAGAAAACAAAATTAATGATGCAACAAAGAAGGGCATGGCCTCCATTTTAGATATGGGCAAGGGTTATTTGTGACGACAAGGCAGCGAAAAAGATATCTTATCTTCATTCTTTTTCGTTCTCTGGCTCTCTCTATGGTAAAATTACAACTGTATCTCTTCATCCTGATCCTTACGAAGACAATGTAGCCTTTTACCAGGTGAAAATGGAGGATGCTCTAGTCATCTATCTGACCACAAGCAAGCAATTTACCTTTCCCCGTCTGGTCCCCAATACGTACCTCTTTTCCTTTCATCTGAATCATATTTTTGTGTGTATTTTACTCTCAAGTTTTAATGGTGAAGAATTTTTTCTATCTCATGGTGAAGAAAATGACTATTACTAAAATACTAATTATTATGAGAATGCTCAAATATTTGGAGCTGGTCGTGAAGTTAATCCAGGCTGTCTTGAGACTCTTGACTTAGATGTGCTTCTCTGCAACACTTATGACTGCGCCTAAAAGACAGAGATTGGACGTTACTAGCCATGCAGGTCTGAGGGGTCGAAAAATCCTGTCAAAGTGATTGCATAGTATTCATTGGCTACTGTTAGTGTTAAAATCATCAAGGAAGATGTTAGCAGCGTTTATGGTTTATTAATGCTCGCTCTTCCATATTCGACAAAAAAATTCCCCTTCTCCATAACTCAAAAGACAATCCTGTTCCTTTGCCTGTAGAATCTGGGCAACAGCATTGCCCCATTCAGCTTACAAGATCAATTGTAGCTGTTCCATCAAATGGCTCTCTCGTTATTGAAGCTCAACTATATGATCAAAATGGCACTCTCATTGTTAATGAAAACATTTTTTCCTGCTTATCCAGTCCGGAACTACAAAAATATTGTTGAGGTCGAATTGATCGACTTATTCTAGTGATTGATTGTATGTTTTTTTTTTTTCTTTTTTTTGAACTCATGATCAGCAAGCACAAATAGGGGTCCAACGCCTTGTTAGAAGTTAATGTCCCAAAACTCAGGGTGCAAGCTTAAATATTTCATAAGCTATGTAGTATAGTAGCCTCCCCCTTCAATATTAGATATGATGAAGAAACAATTTTAGATATGATAGTAATTTAACTGACGCAGGACACAAACTGTGGCATACCAAAGCAGACACCACAACAAAAGAGCACAGTACAACTGTCAGACAAATTAGGCAATGCACAATGCACATCTATTTTCATTGATTCACCAAATCCTGATGTTGAAAATCTTATGCATATTCAGTAAACGTTCAAGTAGCTACTTAGCCAAAGACTAGGAACGACTAACAACTACTTGATCCTCTCTTTAAGTCTGAACATATATGATTCATATAAAGACTTGAAGCAGATTTATTCCAAAGCATCTGATCTTGTTCTGATGTATAACGGCTTGCACGATTCAGTATCATAAGAAGAAAGGTGTTTAATTTCAAATACGCAAACTGATGCATATACAAGGCACATAAGTTAAACTCTAGAACAAAAAACATAAAAGAACATCAAATTTCATATCTGTTGAAACATATAGAAGAGAAAAAGAAATCAGAATCAAACAAAACAATGAATAGACATGATTAAGGCAAAAAGCTTTGTACTATTTAATTTTGTCAATGAATACAAAGATTAGTTACATGTACATGATTTAGATAAGGGAAAAATTCCTATCCGCAGATTAACTAGCCATAGATAAAAAAGGGTGCTCTAATAACATTTCAGCAGACCATCTAAGACCAGCACTCCGAGCAAAACAATGACCCAAGAAATCCTTGGCGTCTTCCGACGCATTACAGGGAATGTTTGGCAGTTGATCAGAATATCCAATCACGTATAGAAGATCTTCAACTTCTGCATAGTCCCACGCTGGTTTTCCGGTCAGCATCTCGACAACCGTGCAACCAAACGCCCAGATGTCTACAGGGTAATCAATTGTTTTATCTTTAACAAGCTCCGGCGACATATACCTGTAGGTGCCCCTCAAACAAGGATCCTTCTCTTGATTTACAGCCTTAGCCAATCCAAAGTCTGCAAGCTTTGCAATAAGCGTGCCACATCTTTCTTCATTGCCAGTTGCAAGTAAGATGTTGCAGGGCTTGATATCACAATGAATGTAGCCGCGAGAATGAATGTATTTGAGTCCCTGGAGAATGTCTCTTGCGTAATCCCTCACGTCAGATTCTAATAAACCACAACATGATGATCTGATGTGACTTTCCAAGCTAAGTCCAGAGCAAAACTCTAAAAGCAAGTTATATATCTCGACACCTTCTGCCATATGAGTAATTTCATCTCCATAGCAACGAACAACATAAGGGCTCACAGCAAGATCGCAAAGAATCTGCTTCTCGTACCTGAGAGATGATGCATTTTCCATGACTGCAGATTTGACGGCAATCTGAAGGGGAAGATGGGTTTCTTGATGGAGGGATGTAGTGCTTGTCTTGGCATAAAAGACAGAACCAAAAGCACCTTTGCCAAGTAAACCAAGCCTAGTCCAGAAAACGCCATGTGAGGTCTCTAAGGTTTCAGCAGCAGTAGATGATGTAATATTGCGGAAGAATGTCTTCTTTTTCTTGTAGGCGTTGCGTCGTTTAGCTAACCATTTAGCATCACGTTTTGGCCTTTTCTTGGGAGGAATGCAGGAAGAAGAAGAAGATGATGATGCTTGAGC
Source organism: Macaranga tanarius (assembly GCA_949673435.1). Classification (NCBI taxonomy): domain Eukaryota; kingdom Viridiplantae; phylum Streptophyta; class Magnoliopsida; order Malpighiales; family Euphorbiaceae; genus Macaranga; species Macaranga tanarius. Next base: position 10,524 of record CATIWO010348670.1, on the reverse strand, counting down.
CAATGCCATTATTGAATGCAGAAAAGAACACGAAAGATTGTGAAAACAGAGAGAAGGAAATAGAGATTATCAAACCCTAATAGAAGGAGAGCAAACAGAAGAGAACTCGAAGAAGAAGCTTTCTTTCTTTGTGTGAAAGTAACGCAATTAAGTGTTATCAGGTAACCTGACGGCCTAATAATCTGATTGTCATATATTAGGAAAGCTGAACACCCTTTAGGCCTTTACTTAAAATTAACGCAATTAATTAATTCATTGGGCAAAGTTTTCCTTCACAATCTCTTATAACACCGACTTAGCCTTGAAGGACTAGTAGTGTAGTACTCATCCAACTCTAGCCTGTGCTCATGCTCTTCAGTTGGCTCACTTGCTACAGCTGTCAATACTGCGTGTTCTCTTTCTTTAGGTAGCTTTACCAGCAGACTAACTAGTATTTAGACTGCTAGCATTTGTGTTCAGTGATTCTTTGTTTTATATCATGAAACAGGTAGAAAGAGCGCCAAGAGTGGAGGAGCAGAAACTAGAATGTAAATTTTTGGGAATGCACAATTAACCTAGAAATTAAGCTAATTGTCCCACCAACTTGGCAAATCATGTCAATCAGGCCGGATTACTTTACATTAAAGTTCAAATTATTACAAAATAATTTTTTTAACTAATTTTATCCCAAAACTTTATATATTGACTAATTAGATCCAATTTGTCAAATTTCATAATATATAAGATATGGACTATTAAAAATTAAATTTAAATTTTTATTTTTTAGGAATGAATATTTATTTTAAAATATAAATTTAAAAAATATCAAATTTATCATTTACTTTTTAAAATTATTTTTCATCTATTCAAGTTTTCAAATTATAATTGAATGATACTCATGTATATAATTAAATAATTATGAATGTAATTTTAAAAATTATTAAATTTAATTTTCAATTTTTCATCTATAAATATTAAGAGATGTAAAAAGTATGTGAGTAAAAACAAGATATTGACAAAATAAAAATTTTAAAAATATATAAAGAAATAGAAAAATAAAAAAGCTTTTATTTAAATAATTTTTAAGAATTTTATTGTTACAATTATGTCTCATATAGTTATAAATGTGACATACCAATTTATAAATATTTTGGGTGAATTAGATATAAAAAATAACAATGTGACCTATTAGTAGTTTACTCCAAAACTATTATTTTTAAGGGTAATTTACGATCACCCCCCTAAGGTTTGTACTATCACACTAGTCCGTCTCTGTATTTTCATAAGTCAACTATTTTTCCCCTCAGGTTTCATTCCGTAAACTAGTACCCCCTTCTGTCGTTAAATTTTAGAATATTCTGTTAATTTTTGGAATATTCTTAACGGAATATTTCAAAATATTGACGAAATATTCCAAAAATTAACAGAATATTCCAAAATTTAATGGAATATTTTAACTGAAGGGGGCACTAGTTTACGGAATGAAACCTGAGGGGGGAAATAGTTGACTTATGAAAATACAGGGACGGACTAGTGTGATGGTACAAACCTTAGGGGGGTGATCGTAATTGACCCTATTTTTAATCAATTCATTCAAAATATTTTATAAATTCGTAGTTAGATTCAATTTATGTCAAATTTAAAAATATATAAGACACATAATTTTAATAAAATTTTGATTTTTTAAGTGAATTTCTAAAGATTTTTTTCTCTATTTCTTTTAAGATAAATATTGAACTAAATTAAAAAATTTAAAAATTAAAATGTCAAAAATAATATTTTATGATTTAATATTTTTTTATTAATTTTTTTGATTTATATATAGTTAAAATTTTTTATATTCTCGATCTTTTACTTTTACTAACACACTTTTTATTTTTATAACACTTAAAATCTATGTATGAAAACTTAAAAAATAAATTTTTTAAAACTACATTCATAATTAATTAATTATATATATGAGGGTTGTTTAGTCATAATAGAAAATTGAATAGATTGAACTTAAATTTTTAATTTTGAAATTTGACAAGTAATTGATAATTTTAAATTAATTTTTTATAAAATAATTCGAAAAATAATTATAATTTTATATTTTATATTTTATTTTATATTTTAAAATAAATATTCATTTCTAAAAAATAAACTTTTAAATTTAATTTTTACTAATTCATATCTTATATATTGTAAAATTTGACAAATTAAACCTGATTAGTCAATATATAAAATTTTTGGGGTGATTTAGTTAAAAGAATTTATGTTGGACTAAATTGAACTTTTCTATAAAGATATTTGGGCTAACTGACCGAATTTGCCAAGTTGGTGGGATAATTGGCCAAAAAGTTAATTTCTGAAATAATTGACCATTGTATCCAAGTTTAGGGAACAAATTGACACTTTGGCCTAAATTTTTATTAACTTTTTACGTACATCTGTGAATGATGTAAAGAAAAGTACACGTTCTATTGTAAGCAAGAAAAAGTATTAAGAATGAGCACTAAATGGTTTAAATTCACATTTATAGGCCTTCAAAGGCTGGATTTTGTTTTGCAAATATGCTTGTATATATCCTTTGATTAATTTTGCCACATTCCATTTAGTTGGTGTAATGTTTTCATGAAGTTGGGTTAACTCACCCAATTTATTTTAGTTTGGGTACTAAATTTTAATTAATTTTTTTTTTTGATAACTTAACTTCGATTTTGTTTCAAAAAGAGTATTGCCAAAAATTTTTAGTCCTCCAAATTTTTCTTTAAAACTATTTTAATCCCTCAATCTCTTTATCTTTTTAATTTAGTTCAAATATTACAAAAAGTTTAGAATTTTACCATTTCCTAGGCTCTAATACCACTTAGAAAGAGTCTACTCTTACTAGATGGAATTAAAATGATTTCCAAATTTTTCCTTATTTCCTATAAATGTATAGAAAATATAGACTTATTTGGAAACAAATTTTAATTATGGATCTAAATAGTAATTTTGGATTGTTTAGATATCAATAAAATTTTTCTGTGACTGCTGTAAAATTAAATATAAGTTTGGTATCTAAAAAGATATAATTTAAAATTTAGTTTAACCAAATCAAAACAAAGTTAAAGTTCGATACCTCTCGTGCATTTGACCCTTACTGTATGTCTCTTTCCTTCTATAAATGAGGCAAAAACATCCCATAAGTGTTGAGTGGAATGAGTAATTTTTTTTGAATAATGTAATTAAAAATCTTAAGCCATAATTCTATGCATATAAAGAACTTTACATTTGTAGTTGCAGTTGTAGAGAAGAAAGGTCCTGTGAAATGCAATTGATACAATATAAATTGGAAGAGAGAATTGATAGATAAGCATTGTTATTGAATTGTGTGTTGATATAAAGTATAGAAGCCCATTATATACAAAAAGGGCTTAGTATATATATTATAGAAAAGTTGGTAAGGGATTTGATATCCCTTAGTTAATTACGTACATATAGAAACAAAGTTAGTGAGAATCTTCTAATGCTAAAATTATGCTAACATCCCCCACCCCAAACTTAAGATGCCAATGTATTAGTCATTTGGATTTTGCCAACTAGAGTGCAAAAGCGAAGAGAAGAGTGAGATTTGGTAAAGATATTTATTGACTAATCTTGGGAAGAGATAAGAATAAGACAAACAATCCATTGAAGCATATGATGGTGAATAAAATGACAATCAGTCTCAATATGCTTAGTGTCTTATGAAAAACATTATTGTGAGCAATTTGTATAGCACTACGGTTGTCATAATAAAGAGGACTAGCAAATGAGTCATGAATTTCTATATCATGGAGTAACCATCGTAATTATAATAGCTTAGATGTAGTGTCAGCAAGAGCTTGATAATTAGCTTCAATATTAGAAAAAGATAAAACAATTTGCTTCTTACTACGTCAAGATATAAGAGAATCCCCAAGAAAGAAGCAATTTCCAGTAGTAGAGCATTTATCAGTAAGAACTCCAGACCAATCAACATTAGAATATGTTATGAATTGAAGATAGGAAGAATTAGATAAATGAAGCATATGAAACAAAGTTCTTTTGATATAATGAATGATGCAAAGCATAACAACATAATGAGTGGTGTGAGGAGCAAACATGAACTAATAGTATAATGAGTAGTGTGAGGAGCAAACATGAACTAACTCAAAATATGGAAAACATACATAATATCAAAATGAGTAATAGTAAGATACATAAGACTACCAACTAGCTTCCAATATAAAGGGCAGTCTTTAACACTCGTACGCTTATGTGCTCTCCAATTATGCCCATGTAAAATGATAATGCTAAATAGTGCCAAATGTTGATAATGACAGTGTAGTGGGAATTCGAGCATTTTACCATCACTCAAAAGGATTAAAATTTTATGGGAATTAAAGAAATAGAATTTAATTAAAAGAAAACTAAAAGATTAAAATGCAATGAAAGATAAAAAAATTAAATGTCAAAAAAGTAAAGGACTAAATTAAACGAATTGAAAGTTATTAGATGATTTAGTGAGCTTGAAAGTTGTTCAAGGACTAAAGTGGATATTGGTAAGGGAGTTTAAAGAGAGAAATGAATAATTAAGAGAGTAAAAAGGAATTTGCGAGGTGATATATATGCATAAGTCAATAAAAACACTTGGAGATGGAGGATATAGTGATGACAAGTGGCATGGTGGGGCCAAACTACCACTAAGCTTAGGGCAAGCTAAGAATGAAAGAAAAAAACTATATAAAAGGGGCTTATAAATGTGAGAGTCCTATAATAGCAACTGTAACATGCTATGAGGCTTAAAATCAAGACATTAAGTGAGGATACGAGAAAAACATAAGGAAGATAAGGAAACTTTTGAGAATTTAAAATCTAAGAAGCAAATTAAAAGAAGATAGATCAAGAATTTTTATTTGCATGTAAAAAGAGGGAACCATCTTAGCTTAACCACATATAAAGAGAAAATAGGAATAATGTTGAAGTTATACAAGAGCAAGGGAAAGCATCTAGCAAGTAGATAATTTACATATGAAATTGGATGGTGAATTAAGCTTTAAATTGATAGAAAAAGAATTTTGAATGTGGTAGTTAGCTAGTATGATTAAAGAAAGAGCATGCATGTAAAGAATTTGGTGTCTTGAGTTTAATTTGCTTAGTATATGTGAATTTGTATATAGGGGCTTGTGAGGGACATCAAGGAAATTCTATAAGTGCTTCAAAAGGTAAATAAGTTGTTGGAAAGATAGGTAAGTGGATAATTCCTTTCTTCCCCATAAATTACCTTTTTTGAATGGTCATTAATTTTGATCTCTTAGTTGTTTTTTATTAAGTTTGTATACCTCTTAAGCATGGTTAAGGGTGTAATCAAGTCGAGCTGAGTCGACACAGTGCCAAACTCGAGCTCGACACAATCTTAAAACTTGAAGCTTAAAACTCAACTTAAACTCAATTAAGCTTTATTTTTAAAACTCAAGCTCGACTCAATGGAAAATTGAACATACTTAAGCTCGACTCGACTCAACTCAATAATATGAATATAATTTTCAAAATTTTATCGTTCATTCTTAAATAATAAGATTTATAAAGTAATAATCCAATAAATTACAACTAAAATATGAACAAAAAAATAGTATCCATAAAATTAATAATAATAGTGTTCCTAAAATCAATAAAGCTAATCTAAAAACAAGAAAAACATAGGTAAGATACCCTTAAAAGCTAGATGTGATCAAAAGAACATAAACTAAAAATTATCATCATCAATGTTACAATTTGAAAACTGTAGTAAAAAAGTGAAGTAGTAGAGGCAAAATTAAAACCAGCAGCAGCTGCTGTAACTAGAAGACAGACTAAATTGCACTAGAGAAGAGAGGCAATAAAAACTTAATTAAAGCTATCAGTAAATCATTTCACAAGCTTTATGTCCGAGCTAAATATGCCTTTTACAGCAGCAATAATAACAAGTTAAAGCTCCATAAAAATGATATCTCAGGATGAATAAGAACAACAATAGAGTCTGGAATAAACAACAGCAGCAGAGAACTGATAGAAAGGAAAGACCATTTCAGTTTCAAAGCTAACTTGCTGATAATTTAATTTAAACATTCAAGACTTGGAACAATTTTAACAATAAAATTTATAGTTACTAAAAAAATAAAGAACGATGTGCATTTTGTGTTGCCTCTTAAAAGGGATTGAAAGATCATTTTAGTGATTTAAGGAGTAGCACTTGTTGAGTTGTAACCCTTATATTAAGCAGTTTCTAGTTGGACTTGAGCATTAACTATTGATAAAACTACACCATGAGCAACAATATTAAATTGATAAGTACCTTTTACAGCTTAAAAGAACAACTTAAGAAAGAAAATATATTTTTTTAGTTTTTCATTAGTCATGGCCTAAAAGTTGAAAGTCTATTCAGGTCGAATAACTAAAGTACACATGAAACATAGTTTACACTCAGTCCTATAACCTTATTTAACACTCTACCTTTAATACATTGGCAATTTGGTATATTCACTACAAATAAACGATAGCTTGGAGGGATTTTAATTGTAAATTGGAATTCTATAACAGAAATCAGTAACTCTAGTGTGGGACTTGCCTAGTATACAGGCAAAATAGAGATATGTAACTTTAGTAAATTGGACTTCTATAATAAAAATCAACAAATCTAGTTAATAGAAATCAACATCTCTAGTAAACAAAAATTAGCTACTCTAAGATCAACAAATTGATCTTAACATCCACTAAAACAAATTTGATCTTAACATCCACTAATAGAACCATAAAAGCAATTATTCAATAACAGCGAAGGGTATACATGCAAAAATTAATTTCACAAAGAATATAAAAGTAGCAATAGAATAATTAATAATAATCAATATAACAATCTGATGGACTAGAATAATTACTAATAATCTTCTAACACAAGTATAATTTTTATTAAACAAGTCATAGCCCACACATAAGTAAGCAAATCTTAATCAAATTGCACCCAAATCACAAAATTAATATTTTGATTCCTCAAGAAATTATGAAGCACTGTTAGCACTTAATCCAGAAATTATGCATTGACCTATTAGAAATAGAACATTGATATTTGAATATGAAGATCCATAAAGTAATTCCAAGATAGCACCCAAAGATAATCATAATTAAAATAAATTGAATTAAATATCATAAATTCAAACTCCTTTTATCATTTATAAATATATTAAACCAAAAAATCAAAATGATGAAGCCATTCACTAAAACTAAGAAAATAGGTCATTTCAAAATCTACAATATTAATATCATAAATTTAGCTTGAATATCACCAAATAGAAAAATACCTAGAAATAATAAAACATTAAATATATAAAATAGAAAAATTAAAGAAACAATAGTTGGGTCAGAATAAAATAGACTAAAATATAGAGTCAAATTGCAAAAACAAATGTGAAAATGAGAACTAGAAAATTTTAAAATGGATTATAATGGGAAGTGGGTCTTATATGGATTGCAGTAAAAGTTTCCTTTTAGGATTGTTGAAATTCGATTGAATATAATGAGAGGATCTGGGAAGGTTATAAGAGTTCGATGGTTCAAACGAACACGGGAGATTATAGGATTTTGAATTACAAGGACTACTTTAAAAATTCAAGAGTAGTGTAAGTGAGCTGGTTTTTACTGTGCACCATAGGTGACATGTGACTGTGGCACCAGATTAGGCCGAATACACCTTTCACGAGGGCAGATCAAGAACCTTTTTTTACGAATTCTTAAAGAAGCCTCGTGCAATTGGAGTCACCACTCAATCGCTCAGGAATGGGAAACATATTCTTAGATTGTGCAAAATCCATTCCTTTTGTCAGAGATTATGAGTTTGGAAAGTGATTTTTACTTGATTGTTTCTCATTATACAATACCTACTTGCTTATCACATCACCGTAGTTTCATATTCATAATGGCAAAGGTAATGCAAGCATTCACAACATCCATAACAATCACAATATATAACCATCCACCATAAAAAAAAAAGATAAAAAGGGATAAGGATTAAGGATACTTCACTTTTGATCAAAATCCTATTAAATACATCAAAATAGTAAAAAGAAAAGCAGAAAATGAATCTAATCCTCTAACTAATAGGGATGCTTAATCATACATCCATAATATACATTCATTCACCAAGTAGCACATTCACCAAGACATCACATAATCAAAAGAAAGCATTGAACTGGAATTAAATGAATGGGTATACAAGTGAATAAATAAATAATAAAAAAGATATGAAGTACCCCCAAAAGCATGCTAAAATGCATGCAAAAATGCATATTTTGTATTTTAAAAATGGAAAATGCAAAAAATATGATTTTCTTATGCTTTTAATGATGAAATGCAAATAAGAAATAGAATTATTAATGCATTTGCATATTTTATGTAAAAATACTTATCTTTTATGCAAAATGCCCAAAATGTTAAATAATAGAAAACACGGTTTTAAATGAATAAACATGATAAAAAATGAAAACTTTTGTGCAAAAATATAATACCCACATGAAAATGAATGAAGATGCATACTTGATGATATGAACATGACCTAGCTTTAAAATGGTGATAGGCTTAATAGAGAGGACAACATAATCAAAGTTAAAGCTAGGGATCCATTGAGTTTGGCACAAGGACCAATCACAAGGTCAAGGTCAAAGAAGCTTCAAGAGGCCTTAATTGGCTATGTGCAAGAATGGGCTACTAATGAAGAAAGTCATGCTAGAGTTGACACAAATGAGAAGACAAATGAAGGGGTTTGGACTTTGTTCAATGTTCTACAAGTCTAAGTGCATGAAGGCATCAATACCGAGCATTAAGGGGTGTCAACTTCGCATGTTAAAAAAGTGGCCATTCTGCCAGTATCAACTGGCGAGTGCCAGTCCACTAGCAAGCTCCAGTAGGCTAGGTTAAGAGTTGGCACTAGCGAGTGCCAGTGGAGTGGTGAGTGCCAGTCGCCCGAATCAGCCCTAGACGAATTCTATCTTTTATTTCCTATATTGTATTAGGGTTTTGTTTTGGTATTCTATAAATAACCAACCTTTGATATGTTTTAAACATAATTGATTGACATTAGAATTGAATAACAAGATTCTTGTTCCTTTGCATATTTGCTTGAATTCTTGAATTCTTATTGAATGCATAAATCACTTATTAAGGAATTGATCTATCCTTATAGTGTGTTAATAGTTGGGGTTTAAAGAACTTAGTTTTCTTTAGGTTCTAATTCTTTTATCAATCTATCTATCTTCTAATCTGATCTAAGCGATCCTTAGGTTGACATCAATTTGTTCTTGGGTTTTCAAGATAGTAATTCACGGATTCATAATCATTAGGGTTCGTGGTTCTATTCCTTGGAGGTTCTTAACATTTAGTTTCAGAGCTTTGGCTCTTAAATCAAGTTTTTTGTCCCTTTTCTTTAAGTTATTTATTTGTTTCCTTTGAATTTTTTTATTTTAGTTCTTGAGTGTTCTTGATTCGGTTCTTCAATTTGCATTATGATCGATTGTGCTCTTGATTTCCTTGTGTTCGGATTATTAATAAAAAAATGAAAAGAAAAAAAAGAAAAGACCAGATTAAGAAACGAAAAAGAAAAGAAAAGAAAAATAGAAATCTTAGACAATCTGAAAATATCAAGGATTGAGTTTGATTGGTTTGATTATTTTTGTTTTAGTTGAGAGAGTCATTGGTGTTTATTTCCTATTCTGGTGTGTGGTTGTTTGACCTATTAGAGTTTTTAAAATATTCCTATTATGAAATTAGGAAGAATTCAATAATCCTACATAACAAGGATTAAGCTGATTTAGGAAGTTTTCAAGAGAAATTGACTTTCCATTGACTTGAGCCCTATATATACTCTATCATTTGAATTCTTTCAACTCTAAAATTCATTTTTTCCCTGCAATTTCTCTCTTTTATGCATGTACATCAAGTATTTACTGAATTAACTCCATTGAAGCATATATAGGTAATTTTCCTTCTTGATCACTTTTCTTGTGATTTCTACTTCTTATTATGATCCTTCCTTGTTTCTTTCATCAATTTGAAGTGCAAATTCATTTTTAACTCATTAAACACTTGTTTTGCTATTGTTCACTTGATTTCTTATTACTAGCTGAATTACATCTTTATTGTCTTTTCATTCAAATTTCAAATTTCTTGCATCTAGATTATTTCTTTAAATATTATTTGCATTCTTTTGAAATTTTCTTGTGTTCTTGATTCCTAATTTTTTTGAAACGTTACTGTTTGGTTAATTTTCTTGATTCTCATGTTTTGCATTAACTAAGCTTTTTAGATCATAATTCGTGGTGCATTGCAAGTAGGGCTGAGCGCGGGTCGCGGAGAAACCCGAACTGTTCCGAAAAACCGAAAAAACCGAATCGAAAATCTCCAGAACCGAAAATATCCGTTGACTGTTTGACTTTCTCCAAACCGAACTGTCCCGAAAATTTTTATTGGGGCGGGTCTGGAGATAATGAGTTCTCCGAACCGAGAACCGGACCGAACCGAACCGAACTGCTC
>CATIWO010348574.1:0-18130 GCA_949673435.1 Macaranga tanarius | reverse complement strand
TACCCACAAAATAGAGAATACTATTATACTACTACTGCCTAAAAATGGCTCTTCCATTCCATATGTGGAAACTAACCTTAGTGTTTAGTTATGGTATCTTTACCAAATCTTTTTCTTTTTAAGTTTGAATTTGATGGATGGATTCTTAAAATAATTCTTAAAAACTTTTAGAGGCCCGTCAGAAATTAAACCTGCTCACAGGTTTAGGCAAAACAGCCAGCATCGTAAGCAAGCAACTAAACAGTCCAAATAAAATATATTCGTGGTGCGGTGCCAAGTACTGCCACTGCCAACTGTATCCCGGCTGTCGGCTAATTACTTCGTCGCTTATTCCTCTGCCCAGCTCAACTCAACTCGCATAACTTCACTTTTGTCTTTGTCACTACTAATAAACATTCCACACGTTATATCACAATTCACACCCATCTTCCCTTCCCCTCTTAATTATTATTAAAATTAAGGAAACCATTTCGTCTTTAATTACACCCTCTCTGGTCTCCACCCACTATCAGTTGACAAATAAACAAAACAAACAATAGAAAACCCCCTCTCATTTTCATCAAACAGAAAATTGACCACTGATTTTTAAGACCCCTAATTGGGTGTTTCTGTTTTGGGTTTTTCTGTTTTGGGTTTTTCATTTGGGAATTTCGTCGAGCACTTAGCAATGCACGCCAAGACAGATTCAGAGGTCACCAGCCTCGCACCATCATCACCCACAAGATCTCCACGCCGCCCAGTCTACTTCGTACAGAGCCCATCACGGGACTCTCACGATGGAGAAAAAACAACGATGTCGTTTCACTCAACGCCGGTGCTTAGCCCCGTGGGTTCTCCACCACACTCACACTCTTCCGTTGGGCGTCATTCTCGTGAATCATCCTCCAGTAGGTTTTCTGGGTCTTTAAAACCCGGATCACGCAAGATCTCTCCCAATGATCCCGCTAAAGGTAGTAATAGAAAGGGACAAAAGCAATGGAAAGATTGTGCAGTTATTGAAGAAGAAGGTCTCCTTGAAGATGAAGAGCATGAAAAGGGTCTCCCTCGCCGCTGCTATTTTATTGCATTTGTTCTTGGATTCTTCATTCTCTTTTCTTTCTTTTCTTTAATTCTATGGGGTGCTAGCAAGCCACAAAAACCCAAGATCACAATGAAGGTATTCTACTATTCGTCTTTCTTCACAATTTCACTACATTGGCCAAGCTGAAGAATACAAGAATCGGCTAATTTTTTTTTTTCTTTCTTTCTTGGTACGCAGAGCATAACATTTGAGCATTTCAGCGTTCAAGCTGGCTCCGATTCTACAGGAGTAGCAACTGATATGATCTCAATTAACTCAACAGTGAAAATGATTTATAGAAACACAGGAACATTTTTTGGAGTTCATGTAACATCTACACCAGTAGATCTATCTTATTCTGAGATTATTATAGCTTCAGGATCTGTAAGCTACTAATAAATATTACCTTTCACTGAAAATTCCTTTCAATTTTTGCTTCAAAATCAGTTCTTTTTTATTGAATTATCTTATTTGGTGAAATGGGTATTGCAGGTAAAGAAGTTTTACCAATCAAGAAAGAGTCAGAGATCAGTAGCAATATCAGTAAAGAGTGATCAAATTCCATTGTATGGAAGTGGAGCTGGTTTGAGCAGTTCAACAGGGACAACTACACAACCTGTGTCACTGAATCTGAATTTCACCCTGAGATCAAGAGCTTATGTACTGGGCAAATTGGTTAAGCCAAAATTCTACAAAAGAATTGAATGTCATATTACTTTGAATCCAAACAAACTCAATGTCCCAATCTCACTCATGAACGCTTGCACATATGATTGATTGATGGATACATTATTTGATGGTGATTAGGGGCGTTTTTAAATTTCCCTTTTGATTCTATTATTGTTGTTACATTTTTTCTGTTGAAGAAAAGTGGAAAATGAGAAACAGCTAAGCGGGCAACAGCTTTTGAAGGCGGGCAGGGGATTGAAAGAATGAAGGGTTTGGACTTTGGACTTTTTGGTTGCCCTGTTGCCCGTTGGTAGCGTCGTAGTGACTTGTGAGTGATAACTTTTTTTTTTTTTTTTTTTTGTGATACATATATATAATTATTTCTTTTGTTTATTAATGTAATAGTAAGAAACCATTTATCTATTTACTATTTAATTTCATTCTTGTAATGTAATAATGTTCATATCTTATTTAATTTCTTCAACTAGTTGGAGCTGTGTTCTACTTCTTGCCTTGCTGTAAGCAGAGAATTTTCAATTGGTTAGTCCAATCTAATAAAAACAACCAAAAAAATAAAATAATGGTCATTTTTGCTTAATTCTTTGGCTGATCCGTATGATGATGGTAGCTTTAATTCTTCTTTATAGACCCTTTATCACTAATCTAACAACACTCAAATCCACAAAATTTTTAATGAGCACCGCTGGTGATGATGTCCGAAGTTGAAGTCCCGTGGCTGAAAGTAGACAACCAAACGTGGTGATGATGGAAGCATCTCCATGTCCATTGAGGGATCAAGTTTGTTATTTCTCATGTCATCAACATTTATATACGAATCAGAACATAACAGAATCACCAGTCACATATAATGATTCTTGCTGATAAGGAATATTTTGGAAGTATTTGCTTAAAGATTAACCGAAGCATCTTGATGCCGTGTTTCATGTCTGGCTGTCGTTGTGCAAACAGCTTATTTCATTTTTTCTCTGCACATGCTAACTGCCATGTGCATGCTCAATAATTCAATGAAGAATTGGTAAGAAAATCATTTTTTGTTGGCCCTCAATAATGTGTATATGCAGTATGTAACAACACAATTTCTATTTACATACACACCTGCCTACCACATGCACGTTTTGATTTGGAATACATATTCTGTCGGTGAATTAAAAAAAAACCGAAAAATGATAATGAAGATTTAATTAAAAGGGGAAAAAGAAACGGCAAAAAAAAAAATGCCTTTTTGTTAGAAGGTTGCTTGTAAAGAAATAAAAGTCAGGATAGATGATTGGTGGTACTGCTTCAGTCCGTTATTATAACACTGACCCATGGAAGTGTTTTGTTGCTGTAGAAAAGTAAGAAGGAAGTTTTGCTCCTTTTTACCGGAGGGCGAGAATTTTTAAACTTCACCCATGATGCATAACGCAATACGGATACTATACCAAATTTAAATCCTTTGAGTTATGGTTGATGACCTATCATAAGATCAATAACTAAGTGGATGAAAAAGGCCATCATAGGCCTTGTACAAGATAATCTCGAGCATAGAGAACAAGATAGTAGTAATTTGGTGGAAACTAAGTTAGTTAACTTAGTTAGCTGTGTTCAAGACGATACACGCCCATGTGACATTCTACACGTCCGTGTGTCGAGACCATATTCAAAGAGTTTAAAAAGTCCAGAAGGATACACAACCATAGACACGTCCGTACATTTGACCGTGTAATGTTCTGTCTCAGAATCATAATCGAAACATGCTCATGTATGTGTAAGGCCAGACCGTGTTCTAAGCCGTGTAACAGTCTGCCAGTTTTTTAAAACGCCAACACGCCCGTATCTCGATGACGAATTTTTTCTAAATAGGATTTTCTTTATATTTTCTGTGCTAATTAGAATTTGTTTTTAATTAGAAATGTTATTGTTTATTCCTAAAGAGTTGTTTCTTTCAGAATAAGTTTAGGTTTAAGATTACAAGTCTATAAATACTTGTATCAAACATCATTATTAAATAGTTGATTGATTTGATTCAAATTTTTAATTGAATTTTTTAAAGTTCTTGCGAGATCTAAAATCTGAATTTCTTTGAACGTATTGCAATTTCAACCCTGATAATTAGAGGTACTAGTTGTTCGATAGCTAGTGTTGCTAATTTCTATCAAAGTTTATACTAGATAGATCATTGGGCAATGATCTCAATAGATTATTATGGATTCTAGTTGCTAGAAAACTAGTGGGACGCATCAACCCATTTATTTTCACACTTCTTTTTTATTTTATTTTTTAAATTACAAATTATATAATTATTCTTTCTTATAAATCTCTATTCTTTTGCATACAAAAATATCTAATTTTTTATATCAATATCTAATTTTTTATTAATTATAGTTGCTAAATTACTCTTATTTTTTTTATCAAAATTTATTGTTTGATGTTTAAGATTTTAAACTACTTGTAATTGAGTTTTTTTTTTTTTTACATTAAAAAATTTAATATTGTATAAATCACTGTAAAATTTGCATCAATTTTTAAAAAATAACATTTTTTTATTTTTATAAATAATTTTTTTCAATATCATATGCATATAAGTTTATTTTTTATTTTTATTAAAATTTTTAATATCATACGCACATAATTTATTTTTTAAATTTTCTATTATTATTTAAAAAAATAAAAAAAAATTAAATTATGTGATTAAAAATATCAATTATAAAAATTCAACAATAATTTATCGTATCAAAAAATGTTCATAAGTTCAACAAATAGAACTAAAATTAACTGTATGTAATTTAAGTAATTATATCCCGCACATACTTTAATTAAATTAAACTATAAAACATATACTTAATAAAAAAAATATAGCATTTATTTTGTCTATTATTAATATATTATAGCACTTGACACGGAGCATTTCCCTAAAAGATAATAGTATCAGAAAAAAAAATATTGCTTTTATCAGCCAATGGAATCGTATTTTGCTTGCACCATTGCCACCAATTAAAAACAAATGGTCACATTTCAGGCCTTGCTTTCAGAGCCTACAAAACTAACAAAAGCCCCAAATCCAATAACCTTAAAACCACAGTAGTTTACTCCCCAATTCCCGCTAGGGATGCGGCTTGACGTTGGACTCATTCGAATTTGTATATTAAAGTTCATTTAATAAACAAGTCGAGTTCAATAAGAGTTTACAAATTTCGTTGCTAAATTTAGCAACGAAATGCAGCCGGCTCATAATTTTAATGTATTAATAATTTAATTTTAGATATATAATATATAAATTTTTATTCATTTAAATATTTTAAAAATATATTATTACAAAAAATTATTATTTTATAATAAATTATTTAGTAAAAAATTTATTTTAATTTTTTTTTAATGAATAATTTAAATTTATACATTGTATTTTTTAAAAAAATTTCGCTTGTTTAGGCTCTTGAATAGCTCGCGAACACTTAGTAACCTAATGAACTCGGTTCAAGCTCGACTCGTTTATAAATAAACCAAGTTTGAACTAGCCAAAACTCCCAGCACCCCACTACACTAAAGCACAGATGCACTAAAATTTGTAATATGTCAACGAACAAGAATAGAAGCCCAACATCGTTACAAAACAACCTGAACACCAAACTTCAGTACAAGAATAGGAGCCCAACATCGTTACAAAACAACCTTAACACACTAACAAACTTCAGTACAAGAACAACAAACTGATTCCTGAATGAAACAGAACTAAACTACAGATAGCTAAGCCTTAAATATGTCTATCTCCTACAGTGAGTGATGCAAGAGCAGCCTCTAGTGTAAGGGTTGACCTGCGTTGTCGAACCATAACAATTATGGGTATAGTAAGACCTTCCTGAGCGAGGTGGGCAAGGTACTCTATTTGCAGACAAAGCACCATAGGATATGTAATAGTGCATTGGTCTTCCCCTTCCATGCAGAGATCTCCTATTCATCGACCCACCATTTTCATCTTCGCTGTCGACGTCCCCAACCTCATCGTATGAGCTCATCGCTGACGGCCATTCAATAGACTCCTCCGAGAGCTGAAAGCTATTCTGATGAGTTTCAACAACCAAAGACAGTACTAGTATAGAAACAACAAGAAAAGCAGAATGTGCCATGCGAGCCCTTGAAGTGTATAGTTATGTTTCTTCTCTGTATATTAGTATTGGATCTGGATTGTGATTTTGTTTATAAAGAGAGGCAAGAAATTAATGTGAAGTTGTGGAGAGGAAATCACATGGAAATGGGGACAATAAAAATAACCATGCTTGCCGGTTTGCCTGCCTTAATTAACGCAGCTTCCAACGTACAATGCCCATTTTTTATTTTAATAATATCGTTTCAGAATTTATTTCATTCTGATGATATACATCCAATCTATATTTTAACTCAAAAAAAAAAAAAAAAAATCTATACCATAACACTGCTTCTGTTCTCTGTTTATTAAGTTTATTCAGGAATCACGTGAGATTACCACAATCACAAAATCACTAAAATAATAGTAATAATAATTTTAGCTCCATAATAAATGTCTACTGATTACTCTCAACTTGCTTTTTTTTTTTTTTAGTTTGGCCAACGAAGTCTTTGGCCTCTTCTAGTAGTCCCTCGACTTGCTTCCTAAACCAAAAAGAAAATTGCATAATCAAAAAAATATTCAATCTTGTTTTTTTTAGTTAATATGGGAAGAGTCTTTTCCAACAATTTTATGTATCTTAAAAAATTATATTTTCAAGAAGTTTTTTAATAATTGACATCTTGCTCTAATTATTTAGAAAAAAATATAATTTTAAGTTAAAGTATTATATATAGAAATTAGGTGTTAGAAACGGATGGATTGTAATAGAAAATATGAAAATAATTTCCCTTTTTACAAAGGCAGTATAGTAATGATACATTGGGAGCATGAACCCTAGTTTTGTTATTTCCTTGCGTGGATTAGGTCCAAGAGCAATATGCAGAGCTGGACAAAACAATGTGCTAGATGGGCTTGCCTCAGTTAAAAACTATCAATCAACTAAAAGACCCAAATCAGCAAAACTTACAAGTTACAACAGTAGATAATAAATTTACAATAGGTGAAGGACTTTCTAGTAAATACAAAGAACCCTCTTCCATCGGCCATCTCGCCATTTTCTTTCTTCAAATGACAAGGAAGCTCAATCTTTTCTTGTTCTGATTTCACATTGAATCCTCTCCCATGTCCATGGCTCTTCCTCAAAACCACTTTCAACAACACTACCAACAGCAACAATCATCAAAGAACTTGAGGTAAGCTTATTTTTTATTGTCAAGATCAAAACTTTTTTTTATTCATTATATATTTTCATCTCTTTCAGAACCCTAACAACAATCTTTCACATTTATGCATTAATTCCAGCTTAATTTTTGTTTCAATTCCTAATCTTTTATGTTTACTGTTTCTTTTATCTTCAGAAATTTGTATTCAATTGAGGGTCAGGTTTATTATAACCCTGTTATTTTGCAAGATCAGTCTCAGCATCCTCCTTATGTCCCACCTCCTTGTAAGTTATTTCTCTTTCTCTTTTACAGGGTTTTTTTTCCTTTCTGTTTTGTGTGCATGTATGCATGTTTCATTGTTTACCTTTTAAGCCATAGAGCACTAAAAATTACGAATCTTTAGTAGTTTTTATCTTGTTTCTAGGCTAAACCCAGCTCAGTCTTGATCTATTTAGCTGCATAACTTCAATTATATCTTAAAGTTTATTATTGATGTGAACTTAGTTTTAAAAAATTTGTTTATTTTGGTTTGCATCTAGTTCATGTTGTGGGATTTGCGCCCGGTCCGGCTACTGTGGCCGATGGAAGTGATGGGGGAGTTGATTTGCCTTGGAATAATTATGGGCTGGAACCCAAGAGAAAGAAGTTAAAGGAGCAAGATTTTTTGGAGAATAATTCTCAAATTTCATCAGTTGATTTCTTACAAGCACGATCGGTTTCAACTGGGTTAGGTTTGTCCCTTGACAATACCCGTGCTTCATCATCTGGTGATTCGGCTTTGATTTCGCTCATTGGGGATGATATAGATCGTGAATTACAACGACAAGATGCTGAGATTGATAGGTTCCTCAAGGTTCAGGTCTGTGTTTAAAGCATTTATTGTTATTACTTACTAGTTTCAATGTTTCTTGGATGATTTACATCCCTTTTCAACCTTACTAAATGTGCTGTATGTGTTGTGTACACTTTCTGTTATTTATATAACTTATGTTCGTTTGTACCTTTTTTGAACACGGCACTATGTCAGCTAACTACATGACATGATTCTGGATAAAAAGTTTTCCATACGTGGATCTGTTCCCTTTCTTGTTCTGTCGATACATTCCACGTGTATGTTAAAGGCATAAAGTTTCTTCTTTTCAACTCCACGTGCTGCAATTTTTGTTTCTAAATTCCCTATGCAAGTTTGATGTACATAACCATAGTTTGGAAAGTCTAAAATGCAAGAATGCAATTAAATTGAATTCTACTTAGTCAATTCTCATTTTGGCAATCAGCACAGTTGCTAGAAATCAACTCTTTTAGTATATAAAGAGTTCACTTTGAAATAAATGCAGTGATATCAAAATTGACATGATTTCACAAAGGCTTGTTTTGGAATAAACCATATCTAAGAATTCAACTGAATTGAATGATGAACTGTGAAAATTAACTAGGTTATCTCGCTGACGTTGTATTCACTAATTTTGGAAATTTAAGCAATTAATGTGGTTTTTCATTTATAATCAGGTCTTTTTATTGCTTCACAATTTTATTTGGTGTTAGTGCATTAAATATTACCGAGTATGATGTTGCATTCTGATTAGAGATCTTCATGTCTAGATAGTAGCTCTTATGGTACTGTTTGTTGATATTATTCCTTTTATTTGATTTCTTTGGAGCTTTATGTCTTTCTATGGGATCTGGTGGTCTTTGCCTTATGTCAATTAGTTCTTGTTTAAATGACTGTGGGATGTTAAGGTGTGGGTTAAACCTATTTTTCTTAGTTGCTTGACGGCATGGGAATTGGCTGATGTTCCTAGATTTATTCAGATGTTTGTTTGCATGAGATTTTCTAGATGCTTTAAGGGATTCGTAACATACAGTTATGATAGGGTTAATTATGGAGATGTATATTTGGTAAGTAAACCTCTTTGAAGTTAATGGATGAGATTTTTTAACCTTTTGGCTCTCAAGAGCCTTCTTTGGCTGCAACTTCCCTGCTTCATCTCTTGTTCCTACAGTCAATGATTTATTTTTCCTGTCAGCTCCCCTTATGTTATACTTGTGTTTTCTTTAAGAATAGGTACTAATATTGATGAAAGGCGAACCACCATTCAGGAAAAGTGAACTTTGATCTGTGAAACTATTCACCTCTTAAGTTACACTTTCTTTAAGCATGTGTTATGCTAACCTTCTACTTTTAATGTAAAAGGTTTCTGAGACTTTCGTTATTGCTTCTTTTAATTTTGCATTGATATGCCCTTGGTCAACCTTTTTTTTCCTCCTTTTTTCATTATGTTTCTTCTTTCCTTAATGGGCCAAATCATAGTGTGAAAAATTTAGAGAAGAAAGTTCTTTTCCACTAATTTGATTATTGATATATTTATATTGTTAAATTGTTGTTCACTGTTTGGTATTTCCAATAGGGTGATCGATTGAGGCAAACTATCCTAGACAAGGTTCAGGCTAACCAACTCCAAACTCTCTCACTTGTGGAAGAAAAAGTTCTAGAAAAACTTCGCGAAAAAGAAGCAGAGGTAGAGAGCATTAACAAGAGGAATATGGAACTTGAAGAGCGAATGGAACAATTATCAATGGAAGCAGGTGCTTGGCAGCAACGGGCTAGATACAATGAAAGTGTGATAAATGCCCTAAAGTTTAATCTTGAGCAAGTCTATGCTCAAAGTAGAGATAGCAAAGAAGGGTGTGGCGACAGTGAGGTGGATGATACTGCTTCATGCTGTAACGGTCATGCTATTGATTTTCATCTGCTTTCAAAGGAGAATAATGACATGAAAGAGTTGATGACTTGTAAGGTTTGCAGAGTCAATGAGGTTTGCATGCTTCTGCTGCCTTGTAAGCATCTCTGCCTTTGTAAAAATTGTTACAGTAGGATCAGTTTTTGTCCCGTGTGTCAGTGTAAGTTTGTTGCCATGGAGGTCTATATGTAATTAAACCACATGAATGACCTAATGCTATACTAGAGTTATATGGCTTCATTATGTCACTTTAATTGCATGTCACCTGTGCTGTTTGTTTTCTTCTGTCTTGCTTTTGTATGATATGCATTTCCTAGAAAATGGCATATAATTCTTGTCGCAGGAGTTTCATTTCCAGTGACAATGAAATTTTCTGCAATCGCGTGGATGGTACAATATGAATAAATTAGAAGAAAAAAGAAAGGCTTGATTTTTGAGTTTCTGTTTTGCCCCATTTTGTGCGATAATGTTACAGCAGCTAAATAGCCATATTGTAAAATGTTGCCTGTCTGCTGTGGAATGCCTGCTAAAACTCTCTCTATTGTTTTAGGTCTACTGAACTATAGACAGAAGAATGCCTTGATGACCCATAATACAGGTAAAGCAGACGTATAATTAAAACAAAAAAAAAAGTATAATTAACAAGGAAACTGGATTAAAATGTTAATTATATCAAAGTGTTTGTTAGACAACTGTCTGCTTAATTTCTTCATTTTGTTGCCATTTGTTCATGTTAAAATTGAAGTCCTTTTATTTTGTTAGAGACACTAGTGCATAATCACCAACTGCCGCCCGCCAACCCACCCACCATTTGACCCTCCTTGCATGACGTGCCAATATCTTGTAGGTGGTTGGTCCACCATAGCCACTTCTTCTATTAGGTTGGTCAGATTTGGTGGTGTGGGGGTTTGGAGGGTCATGGGCTGCACTGCAATGGTTGCAGAAATTAGAGGCTTCAAATCATGAAGCAAGTTACTATATTGGGCTTTTCCGCAACCGTTAGGACATGTTAAAAATATGCTCCAGCACTGTCCAGGAATAGAGGATTGGGCCAATGATGGTTGTTGTGCGATTCGATTTTATGATTGGAATTTGCAGCTGAAGTGCTATTTAGTATTGATTGCACTAATTGAGTTGACGCCGACACAAACTGTGCCTACCAAGCGACTGCTGTTAGGTGTCGTTGATTGTTTTGCGACAACATTGTTTTTGGCGAGTACGAGTTAAATGCAGTACAGTACATAGTATAGTAATCACGTATGTCTCCTGTGATACATAGTACAGTAATCATGTATGTCTCCTGCACGGTTGATTATGATTGGCAACAGTAGTATCAACCTTGCTATCATTTTTTTGCAACAGAGCTTTATCTATTGATGATTCTTTCGTGGTTTAATAATGATTCTATGACGGTCGGCATGAATAAAGAAAAAAAAAATGAAGAATTGATAATCTTCATTGCAAAAATATAAGAGTCATTGAATCTATTGTTATTAATTAATTCTTACATTATATGCATGGTAAGTTAAATGGGTACAATTCTTCATTGCAAAAATATAAGAGTCAATGAATCTATTGTTATTAATTAATTCTTACATTATATGCATGGTAAGTTAAATGAGTATATATATCCATGCATGTATCTTAATTAGTAATTGTGTTGGGTTTGTTTTTAGGTGTGGAAATCTCGGATCCCTGTAGATGGATGCATATTTTTCGGTGATTCTAATTAATTGATTCCCTTGAGCACTATGATCAAGTCCTTTCACGTCTTGCCAATGTAACAAAAAGTAGACCAAGCCCAAGACAAACAATGTCGAGCCAATGAAACCATCACCTTTCGAAATATACCTACTTGAGTGTAGAACGAATTAATTTGCTGGACAATGATAATTAAGATATAAATTAATTAATTAATTAAAAAAAAAGGACACAATTTTTGCTTTGCTTACAAAAACCTTTATAGTCAAAATGATATTAATTATCCTATCACTTGCGTTAATAATGGTGTATCATCTAGAGTAACATGATTAAAGAGTGGCCCTTTTGGATCCTAATGAATAATTTTTGAATCTTCTTCCCTTACCATGTTTTCCTTAATGATATTTGATGATGAGTTTGTTGAAGAAAATTGACGGTCAGGGATGGAACAATAAATATCTTCATCCTGTGATGGAATAGCATAATTAATTTCATCACCCATATAATTACAAATGAAGCAAATCTTTAGAATGTGCCATGTTCAATCCGATGGTAAAGTGAACAGTTGTCCATAAATGGGCAAAATGAGAGCTAATAATACATATATCGAGTAATATACATACATTTGTGTGGTAGGCAGTTGATCTTCCATTGTGATCTACTCACACTAGCTAGCTTGTTTCTCTTGGCCAATATGCATTAATAATGATAGTGCTCCATCGAGCCAATAAGCTGAGGAACTTTAAGCTTAATTATTAGTTTAACTTTATTTAGGTTAGTGAATTAGTATCGTAGAAGGCTTGGGAAGCAAGGATCACTGAAAGCGTGTATTAGACAAAAGTAGCCAAGGAAGGAAAAGAGAGGGAACTAAAGTTCTTTAATTAAATTAGTTCTTTTTTTTTTTGTTCGTAATTGCTTCTAGTAGCTATAATGGCTCCGACCTAATATGGTTAAGTTAAATATTAACTCCATAATTGGAGTAAAAATCTTTCAGTATTTATTTCAGATATAAAATTCAAATTTGAATTTTATTTATAAAATTCAAGTTATTTGTTCTTGACCAACAAATATTGATAATTAAATTAAAGTAATTTTTTTTTTGAAGGGAATGCATTAGAGAGAAGCTATATATAGATTGATGAACTTTTATCTAATCATGCCTTAGAAAGTGATGACAAAGAGGAAAGTGAATATGCTTCCCCCATGATTATAACTATCTGTTCTTCTCTCTATTATTATTATTAAAATTATAATTATTCCACCTCCATTTCCACTTCCACCGCAAACCCTAGCCGATCTCTGTCCTGTCAAATATTGCCTGTCCCCCCATGCATCTTTGCCTTTTCTTTTTATAAAGACATTGTACGTAAAATAAAAAATGTACATTCAAAATTTAATGGAAGAGGTAGCTTTGAAAATATATTTGTATACTATATAGTATACATATATATAGATATAATATAGACTTCAATCATCTAACCCCTCTCCTTATTCCCTATAAAGCTGTGTTCTTTTATTTTCTTTTCTTTGCTACTTTCTTCTTTCACTACTTTGTGGGGTACATTATGGGGTATGATATCTCTGTTGCCTTACCACCACTTTGTTTCCTTTTCTTTTTCTCTTTCGTTTTGCTTCGGAGATTATGTACATCCGCGATTTTTTTTTTTCAAAAAAAAAAAATATTTCCTTTTCCTGCTTTTGGGAGTTCAATTTATATTCCTTATACCAGTCAAAATTATTCCTATTTTTGAACTGAACATGCATCTTGTTATGCCCACATCTCCTGCTACCTTGGGTACGAGGCTACCTATATATTTTTTGCTTATTTGCTCAGTTGCAACTTGCAAGGGGTCCCCAACTGATTTCTCTATATATTTATATACATATTTGCCATTGCATATCTTGAGATGTTGTCTTTAGTTCACTATTCTTGAAATATATATAAATAAATTGATTTCTTCGTTCTAATTAATTTTTAGCACGCATGCATGTGCAATCTTAGATAGAGCAGCCTTTATTTATATTAATTAGGAGGCTATATATATATATATATATATATATATATATATATATATATATATAATGTACATATGCTGATGTATTGAAAGATCATTTACCCAAAAATGCTTATGCCCTTTCAACAGAATTTGCCTTTTACCACATTTTTTTATATTATATCCTACACCTACCCTCACAGGAAATTATTTTACTTTTCACAATCCATAAAGTAATTTTCACCTATGTATATCAATTCCTAAATATGAACTCATGAACCCAATGAAAAAAAAAGTTCTCTAATGTAGCAATACAATTTTTCTTTTAACTCTTCAAAGAAATAAATAAAACGCGAGTGAATAAACCCAAGTATATATATGTATATATAGTTGGGTATCTTAAACATTCAAATTAAGTTCAAGTTATATTGAAAATTGTCTTATATATATTATATATAGTTTGTGTCTATGTATCCACATCGTGGGTGGAGTGAAGAGAAAGCAGTACTCACCAGTCACCACTTCCTTACATAAATAAAACCAAAGAAAGGGAAGTGAAAATTCCATGCATGACTTATTGGTTTCACTTTTGGCGACACTAGTCCTAACAACCAAATAGCAACTATACTAAGTCCAAACTCCAGCCTTCTTTACAGAGAGTACTATTCGTATTATTTACTAATGATATCTTCTGGCCTCCCTTTTAAGGTGCCATCACTCCCTACAGAAAAACCCTAAACATTGAATTTAGGCCATATGCTAATTAAAATTTAAGTATTTTTAATTAGCACGTGAAAAAAATTTAAATGAACACTAGTAAAATGTAAATTCTAACTTTTAATTATAAAAGAACTAAGTTTATTAATTATAAAATTTCAATAGCTATTAGAATTAATTTATGATATACTACGAAGCAAATATTGAATTACACATTAATTACTTGTAAAGTGTTAGAACCGCAGCGGAAGCAATAGACATACACAAACAATCACAAACAATAGCAATAAAAGAAATAAATAGAGTAGATATAAGGATTTACGTGGAAAACCTCAAGATGGGTAAAAACCACGGACAGAGGAGGAAAGATTTTACTATATATGTAAAAGAACATACAAAAGAGTGTTAGAGCGGCTAACAACGAAAAATAAATCAGATGTCTTAATCCTAAATTGATACAAAGCCTATTTATAGCTTAAGCGGAGAGAAAATATGAGAAAAATAGCTTCCTAGTTGAATTTGGACGACCATATGCGCTACACGGGCATGTTTTGACCAGTATATAGTCTTTTGGAGTAAAAACGGAGTCCAAACATAGCCTGGAACGCGCCCGTGTTCCGGCCCGTATACTTTTCTGGACAAATTGATAGGTTCCAACACGACCACCAATACCCCGTGTCCCTACCCGTGTATCTCACTGGACAAAATGACAGCCTTGAACACACTCTTAGATACGCCCGTGTCTTAGGCCATGTCTGCCTTCAACATATAAAACACGACAAAAAATGTCCAAAATATGAAGCCAACAAATCTCTTACTAAAATTCATATCACAAACACAACAATTTTCACTTTGACATAAATTAATGCGAATAATAAACAAGCTTTGTGTTGATCAATACATGAACAATTAGGGAATATATATATATATATATGTATATGAGATGAGTTGGGAAAGATGAATTGACCACTCAATTTATAACTGTCTTTGGGACACCGCATCGATTCAGAGGTGCCTTTGGGGTGAATCCATATGGTTATACTGTATGCATACAAGACTATTGTGAATGATTTTATGATTTGGCTTAGTGTGGGTCATGAAAATAAGGGTTATGATATTATGAGAGAGTTTATTTGTATATTGTTGTCAATTCTGGAAAAAGTTGGGAAATAAATCAATTACGAAATAATTGTATGAAATTATCGATTGAGAAAGATATGATTGGTAATAATAATACTAAATGTTCAAATGAATAAAATTCTCAACTCTCATGACAACTGATTGAAATAAATTATTAAACAATTAAATCATGTGGTATGATATAATAAATTATTCAAATTATAAGAATTTCCACATTAATTATAAATTGAGGAATTAAGACCTCAAATGTATTGGAATTGTTGATAGTTGCATTTCCAAGTAGTTAAAAATTAAATATAATGGTTTATTTGCATCGAGTCCCAATTTTTGAGAAAGATATCTATAATTTTTTTATTATGCTTTTATTTGCATTATTTATGAAAATAATTAAATAATTCTCATGTGATGGGATTCTTTTATTAAAGGTTTTTATGAAAATGAAGTATTATTCCTTGAAATGTTATTTGATAAATGTGGGCATTTTTAAGTATTAAACAACTTTCAAATTATTGTTGTATTTTGGATAAAGTACATTTTTGGATTAATATTTTCTAATTTAAAGATATATTAGTTACTCACTGGGTAATTTTCTTTCGAAATTACTCATCACTGTTTTTAAAATGTATTTCTCAGCTTAGTTAGAGTCTAGCATAGTAGTATGACAGTCCAATGGGCCACTATAGTGTACGAGGCTAGAGCTGCAAAGACTTTGGTGAGATACATAGTCTACCACGACACAAATACGGAGCTGGTATTTAAGGTCATAGTCTTGCCCATAGGAGCTGATTAGGGCTGAGCAAAAACCGACCGGAATCGAATAACCGAACTGAACCGACTAGGTTCGGTTCGGTTTCAGTTTTTCAAAATATATAACCGACTGGTTCGGTTTGGTTTCGGTTTTTAAATTTGAAAACCAAAAATAACCGAACCGACCGACCCATTAATATATTTATTATAAAAATATTAAATAAAATATATTAAATAGATAAAATTATATATAAATATTAAAATTATAAATAAAAAATATTTTTTTAGTTATATAATTAAATAATAAGCTTAAAAAATTATAAATAAAAAATAAAAAATTTATTTAAAAAATAAAATCGGTTAACCGACAGAACCGGTTCGGTTCGGTTCAATTTGGTTTTTTCTGGTCCGGTTCGATTTCGGTCAGAATTTTTCCTTGGTCGGTTTTGGTGGTTCTTTGACCGAACCGACCAAAACCGACAGATGCTCACCCTTAGAGCTGATGCACGTGTATCATCTATTCAAGAGGAGCATCTGGATAGTATATGTACCATTTTTTGAGTATACTATGCCACATCGTTCGATGTCCAGGTCACCCTCACTTGGGTGTGATGTAGTCTACCATATGCATCTTTTTGACTTTTTGCTTATGGCCATCTCCATACCCTCTAGTGCTTGATACGAGAGTTTATTTGTGAGCCATTGAGCTAGATATGTTTTGTCAGGATGTGTTACTTTTACTACCACCACCAATCTTCCGGACTGAGATCCGTGGTACCAATGAGAGAGAAATGCTAGGAAAAATGATGATGTATCACGTTTTAGCATCTAGTTCTCTTTTATTACATTTTGATGATGTATATATATACATATACATATTATGATGGATGGTTAGCACCTAAGTGCTTGATATTATTATATATGCTTATTTAGTATTGATGTTAAGTTATTATCTTGCCATCTAGAAACCACTTGCAACAACTTCTCGTACAAAGTGATAACGAACATCAACCAAGTCCAAGCAATGCACAAACTTAGACAAAGGAAGTGATTTAGTTAACATGTCAGTGGAATTATCATGAGAGCTGACCTTCTCCATAACCACATCACCCCTTGCAACAACTTCTCTTATAAAGTGATAGCGAACATCAAAGTGTTTAGTCCTCTCATGGAACATATAGTCTTTAGTAAGGTAAATAGCACTTTGACTATCCTAATATAATGTCATGAGCTTTAAATCATCACAAAGCTTCCCAAATAATCCCTTCAACTAAATGGCCTCCTTGACAGCTTCAGTAATGGCTATATACTCAGCTTCTGTAGTAGATAATGCAACTGAAGCTTGTAATGTTACCTTCCAACAAATAGCATAACCACTAATGCTCAACATATAACCAGTCAACAATCTCCTTTTATCAAAATCACCGATAAAATCTGAATCTACATAGCCAATAACCCCATCTCTATATTTTCCAAAATGTAAACACACTCTTAAAAAGCTACACAGGTAGCAAAGGATCCATTGAAATACTTTCCAATGCTCTTTCTTCGGATTAGCAATGTATCCACTAACTAAACTCACAGCATGTGACAAATTTGGATCTGTGCAAACCATAGCATACATTAGGGAACCAACTGCACTAGAGTAAGGGACACGAGTCATATACTTGATCTCATTATCTGACTGTGGACACAGCAAATGTAACGTTCATCATTCTGGAAGTCCTGTTCATATATAGTAATTTTTATGACATGTGGCATAGAGTTGTAAGTTGCATGTTGTGGCATATGCATCTTAGAGTAGTAAGGGTATTATTGTAAGAGGAGTTTAGACCTAGGTGTCAAAAATAGAAGTAGTGGATTTTTGGGGTAATTTTTCTAACTCATTAAGGGTGTGTAGAGAGGGATTTGGATATTTGTGTGTATGTGTGTATATGTGTGTATGTGTGTTTAGTGTGGTGTAGAGAACTTTGTAGAAAAAGAAATGAAGAAGAGGAAGGGAAGCTTTGGAGAGATTTTGATCAACTCTCTACACATCTAACAATTAATTTGGAGAGCTTTAGAAGATTAATAAGTGATTTGAACATCATTTGTGGTAAGTATGCATTTATTTT
>CATIWO010348559.1:0-18353 GCA_949673435.1 Macaranga tanarius | reverse complement strand
GTATGTGTGGTGTAAGTTGGTGTAGAGATTGAGAAAGAAGAAGAAGAGAGTGAGTTGTGAGGGAGTTTTGGAGAGTTTGTGATCTTGTTTTCTTTATCTACCAAGAAGATTATTAAGCTCTAGGAGACCAGTTATTTATGGAAGCATCATTTTGGTAAGCTTTAACTATGTTTTGATTGAATTGGTTGAGTATGAATGTTGTAAAATTCGTGTTCTGTCTCCTCTGTTTTTCAGTCCTCTTATGATTGCCATATCTTGAGTTATACAACTCTGATTTAAGCAAGCTTTAATGTTATGGAAACCTCAGAGAGTCCTTTACATTTCTTATGATTTGAGTTTTATTGAATTCTATGGTTTTAAGGGGTTAATAGGGCCGACCATTTTCTTGCTGTTGTGAGTACCCTATTTTACCCGGGTGGATTTTAAAATTCATATTTAATTATTTACATGTCCTGATTGAATGATTCCAATTGAAATTTGTTATAGACTCATAACCCTAAATTTGGTAGTAATTTCGGACTTATGTGTATATGTCTAGGCCTTATTGAACATTAAGCATTTTAGTTGCTTTTGGTGAGGTTAGAGTGAATGACAAGATTTGCTTGTTGTATTGATGTATGATTTTGTGTAGGGAGTGACAAAGGAAAGGAAAGCACTCAACATTAAAGGAAAGGCTCTTTTTGAAGAGGAAGCAACTAGAGGTAAGTAACTATGTATACATGTTATGTATATATACTTAGCCCATATGCTTAATAGATTGTAGTCCTATATGGGAATTGATTGAATATACATAGGATTAGTGCAATAATGTGGAATGAGTTATAGTCTTTTGTGAACTGGTAATATGGTGAGAAAGCTAGTAAATAATGATGTATATGTATGGTGTAGTAAACACCATAATTATATATATTACATTGTGAGAATGAGTTTTTGATGGAATATTGATGAATGGTTGTTATAATGACTTGTGAGATGCAATTGCATGGACATATATTGTGTTATGATGTTTGTGATATATTTCACTTGAAGGTGAAATATGTGAGGAAAGTGAGGAATTGTGATAATGACTTGATGAGATGCAATTGCATTAAATTATATTGTGTTATGTTGGAATGTGAATGGTATATTTATATATGTGAATATTGATTGATGTGAGGATATAAGTGAGGTTGATGTATTGTTGTGATGTCGATTGGCTTTGTGACCATCGACTATGAGAAATATGATTATGTCGATTGGCTTTGTGACTATCGACAAGATTAAAATGAAATGTTGTGAATACGAGAATATGAAGCAATGATTGCAAGTATGTTTATTTATATATATGCTCATGTATATGTGAGATGTGCATATGAGGATCATGGTGTGTGATGATGATATTGGTTATTGAAATAGTTGTTGATTATTTTAAATATTGTAAATTATTATATATGTTTCACCAACAATGAATGTTTGGTGTCGATTAGTGTGTTTAGAATGTATTGTTATGGCTTGAATTGAGTTATATTCATATGCTTTGACATCACTAGTCATTTCAAGGGAATTTTTGTCAATTTATACCATTGGATTAAGTCTAGGTGTCTTTATAAAATTGTAGCCCTATGAAATAACTTTCCATAGCCTATCGAATCACTTGAATCTAAGTTCTGTAGAGAAAGTTATGGCCAAAAGAGTGTCACATGATCAGTAGGGTCATGTCTCTGCGTGCCTGTGCCGACTCAACAACCGGGTGTCGAGTCATGCCTGAGACTCGGGGTGCTGACTCGGCACAGTGTGCCAAGTCGTGACGAGTCAACCTTCCTTTAGCACATTTTTATCTTTATATTTTGACCATAACTTGAGTTGTAGACCTCCAAATGAAGCGTGGTTTGATGTTAAAGAAACTTTAAAGAGTTATCTACAACTCTCATGTTTTGAGCTTGAGTTGAATCCATCATTAAGATTCTCTAAATGAGCTTGATTTTTTATTACTCGCTTGCTCCTTCTTTGTTTGGACTCCTGTATGCACTCGATGTAGTGCCAATGGTAATGGAACCTTATGGTGATTGTATATAGACTTGATAGAGGATTGAAAGACTATATTATAATTATTGGAAAGTGTCTTATATGTATGATTATATGCTTTATGTAGCACCCTCCAAGTACTATATATAAGTGTCCATACATTACATCAACCACGTGACATATGAAAATTTTTCTCACTAGACTTGTATTTATACCAAACTCTTATAATATATACATTATACTTTTATGTACATACATAATTTGAAATCAAAACAGATATATTATTCAAATACAAAATATTTGAATGTTATGATGATGATGCTCATGAGGATGGAGATATTGACACCAAGCCTGCCCTTGACCCACCTGAGCTCACGGAATATGCTATAAGTTTATTGCCAATCAACTCTTCAAGCTAGGCTAACTAATACCTGAAAACCACAATTTACAAAGGAATGAGCTTGTAACTCAATAAGCAATTATTAAAATAAGTATACATATAATTCTTCTCAAGAACTAATTAAGAAAAATATATAAATAACATTTCTACTCATCAAATTATAAGAATTTAACATTTAGACTGCGCATGGGAGTCCGAATGTCAAAGGTGTAAGTGAGCACTAAAATGTCAAGCTCAATTAGAGAATCTTAAATATAGATTCTAGCCAAACTAAAAACATGGAACTTGTAGAGGACTCTTTAAAGTTTCTGTATTCATTTGGAGCTCTATAGCTCAAGTTATGGTCAAAATACTATAATTTTGCAAGTAGGTTGCGCACGATTATTGCACGGCCGCTCCACTTTTTGGCATGGCCGCACAAGGGGTATGCATGGCCATGCAAGAATTTGGCACGGCCGTGCCTGATTCATACCATTTTTCTCTAGAACCACACGACCGTGCCAAAATGGCGCACGGCCATGCCTGAAAGTCTGCATTTCTACCTGGTGGCACACGGCTTACAGACCATGTCGCCCTCTTTCGGCCATATTTCCCTCTAAAGAACTCAGAATCAACTGATTCAAAAGGCTATGAAAAGATAATTCAGAGGACTACAATTTTATGAAGACACATAGGCTTTTTGTATTTATATAGATTGACAAAAATTCCCTTCAAGTAACTAGTGATGTTAAAACATATGAATGTAACTCATTTCAAGCCACAACAATACATTATAAACACACTAATCCATACCAAACATCCATTAACATCACAACAAGATTTCCAAACATTTAAACAATATTTTTGGTGTCTCATATATACCAAATCTTATTATTTTAATCACCATCTAGCAATTGCTAGCATAAATATTTAGGTGCTTATAACTCAATATCTACACCCCATCAATCATCACATTACTCAATTCATCAATTTCAGAAATAAATCACTTTCAACACTTATATACATGCATAATACAATAATGCATGATTATGCTTGTTAGTTGTTCTCACACGTTCATACACGTTATGCACAAGCTCATTTTTGCTTTTCTTTTCTTTCTTTTCTTTTTCATATATCCGTGGTCGTTCCTGAGATTCTCTACCCCTTTCAATCTCAGTCCTGAGATTCTCTACCCCTTTCAATCTCAGATCTCACATGTATGCATATATATATATATATTTATCACATGAATGGACACATCTGAGACTCTCTAACCCTTTCAGTCTCAGATCGTGGAGCTCAATTTCCACACATACATTTTCCTCACATAATGCAATATGTATACTTTTCATATTCACCATACAACATATTTATATCATACCACACTAGGTGGCTTGTACCTCTTAGGTACCAATATCGACATCCATAATACACATGCATATACTTTATTTTCACACTATACCATCTCAAGTGGTTTTCATATGTCAACATATATCAATCATTCTATTTCTTATAAACAACATCACATATTCATCCACCTAGTTAATTAACTACAGTTGTATGAAAATTATTATATGTAAGCATTGAATTAACAATTACTTACCTAAAGCTTCAACTTATTCTCAAAGCAAAACTCCCCATATCGATTAGGGTTTCCACTTCCTCTTTCAACTCCTATACAATGTACATACCAAATTCCAATAAACAATCATTACTAACCATTCAAACACATCAAATGCAACTAGAATGCTCCAAACTCAAAATAACCTAAAGACACACACAAATCCAAAAACTCCCAAATTGCTATCATAGCTAGGGTTACATGTCTACAGCAAATTCCAATTAGAATCACTTAATTTGGTTATATGTGGAATTAATTATGGATTTTAGAATCCATTTGGCCAAAACAAAACAAAACAGAGTATCACTATGAGCTCTGAAATGTCCGACCTAATATAATAAGATTAATAGCAAAATTAAGCCAAGCTCAAAACATAAGAAATATAGAGGAATCTCTGAGGTTTCCAGAACATTAAACCATGCTTAAATCAAAGTTGTAAAACTCAAGGTATATCAAGAACAAGATGACTGAAAAATAGAGGCAGCATACCCGAATTTTCCCAACAACCAAAATTAATTAAAAATAATTAAAACTCAAGTAAGCTTACCAAATTAAGACTCCAATGGATGAAAGCCCTCTTAAAACTTCCTAAAGCAATTAATTTAATCACATGAATAAGCTCACAAACT
Organism: Macaranga tanarius; assembly: GCA_949673435.1. Classification (NCBI taxonomy): domain Eukaryota; kingdom Viridiplantae; phylum Streptophyta; class Magnoliopsida; order Malpighiales; family Euphorbiaceae; genus Macaranga; species Macaranga tanarius. Next base: position 13,720 of record CATIWO010348559.1, on the reverse strand, counting down.
CTCTCAAAATCTTTATACTCTCTTCTCTTCTTCTTTCTCTCCAAAATTTCTACACACACACACACCACACAATTAAATATTCATAAATACTCACACACACACACACTTAGCCAATGAGAAATAACCATTTGCTCTACCAAAAGTCTCCATTAATAATTACATATTATCATAATATCTAATAATAATAATAATAATAATATACTTAATAATAAATAATTATCAACAAATCTTGAATAAAATAATACATAATAATAATAATCAACAATATCTCTAAATAAAATAATAATAAATATCACCAATCTCTACACCCTCTTACTAAAATAGGATTATTACACAATAATCCACAACTTTCTCATATAATAAACAACTCCCAACTTTCTTAACAATTAGGCCCCTCTCTACCCAAATGCTCATTCCCAAACTTAATATAGTCCATAATTAGACTCTACATATTATGAAAAATACAATGCATAAATAGTGCATCTAGGATGCGGGTGTTACACTTTATCAAATCAATTCCTATATGATTGGTATATATGTACAATTGTGTTAGTAGTTACTTATTGAGTTGCAAGCTCACCCCTTTGCTATTGAACTTTTTCAGGACTCAATTAAACTAGAGTGTGAAGCTTGCTTTGGAGTCATAGGTGGGCCGAAACGAGTTTGGTGCATCCGACCTTCATCCTGCATTTCATGTCAGCATATTTATATAATATTTATGTAGATGTTGTTATACGCTAATATATGTGAAATGTTAAACATTGAATACTGATATGAGTCTTCGTATTTCATAAATAAGTACATTTGAGGAAAGTTCTTCTTATGCCACATGTGTTTATGTGTTTGTGACTATGTGGATGGTTATGAATCTAGGTATGAGATTTAGTAATATCAGAGCGGAAATTAGATTCCCTTGGGACATGAAAATGTGATGCATTCATGGCATATCATGCATAAATCATGAGTTACATATAGTAATATAAGTTGCACAGGTCAAGATGGAAGGTCACCAAGCTCAATTTATCATCCCAAATGAGTTACTAGAGTTAGTTTATAGACAAATACATACATATATTTTATGTAAGCCTGAATAATTTTTATTTATAACCCCTCCATAGATGCATATTCTTGTATAAAAAAGAATTGATAAAAAAGGGTGAAAGTTATGAATTAAAGGCAAGTGGATGGCACAGTTGAAAAAAAATTATGAGAAGATAAAAGGATCAAGGTGCAACGGTTTTCACGAGTACTGATGATTCTATCATAGCAGAGGAATGGCTACAAAATGTGGGAGAAATTTTTAATCGAATTGATTGATATTGAAAATATGAACAGAAAGAAGATTGAATTGCTACAACTGAAACAGAATGAATTATTCATGGTCAACTTTGAAAGGCAGTTTATGAATTATCAAGGCATACACCTGAAGAGGTAATCACTGATGAGATAAAGCAAAGAAGACTTGAGAGAGGGGGTAAATTTAGCGATTAGAGAGAGAGAATGATAATTAAATCACCAAATTATAGGGATTCAGTGGAAATTGCATTGCACGATAAAGAAACTATAAATGAAGAGGTAGTTATAGAAGTTAAAAAGAAGAAAACTACTAGCAGATTTATTATTTAATTCAAACTAGTGGTAGTCCGATTTCCAAAGGTTCTAATTTCCATAAAGTGGTTAACAGTTGAAAAGACACCAGTAAATTATGAGCAGTACATCAGTTTCAGTATGCAACAGTTTTGGTAGAATCCATTCGGGAAAATATTGGTCCCAGACTTAATATATGTTACTAACATAGTAAGTCGGGCATTCTTTCAAAGATTATTCATTGAAGAAAATTGTTATAAGATTTTAGTTAATTGAACAAAGCAGTACAGAAAATAAAATATTTCAAGTCAGTGTTAATTTGGGCAAATATTGAAAGATATATCAAGAAAAGGGGAGCTGATACTGTGACATAAGCTAAACCAATAATCAATTTCAGAATCAAGGAAGAGCATAAGTTATTGCTCAGTCAGAAGCTTTCCCCTCATCAGATGAAAATAAGGGTGCCTTTTATTATAATGCTTATGATACATTTTAATTTTGGATTTATTTGAACATTTATATGAATATGCATTATGTGTATAAGTGATACACTTGCATTAGTAAGGAAATGGTATATATGTTTCAATACCTACTGAAATATTATGATAGTGAATTTAGTAATGGGACTTTATTTTAGAATAGTCAAACAGTATGATTGATATGCAGACTTCAGTAATCATTAAATTGGGAAGAAGATTAGTATTATTTCAAGAATAGATTTGGTATGAAACTATGATATTATTGTATTTTGGCATATAAAGAGGGTAGATATGGATATTTTGAGACAAAAAAAAGATAGAGATAGTGATTAAAAGAGAAACTGCATATGCTTAGTTGATTTTAACTATAATTATTTTTATATAGTCTGAGATAGGAATAAAAATCATTTAGCCACTATTAAAGAATTGATGAAGATTAGTTCAAGGGTAAGGGATATATTCATAATCGAAAAATTTCTTAAAGTGTTATGAGATGAAATGCCAGAATTACTACTGCATCGAAGAGTAGAATTGAAATAGAATTATTTCTAGGGCTACATTAATCAATGGAACTAAAAGAATTAAAAAGGGCAGATTGTCAGATTGAATAATTCATCTTGACGAGCATCGATTCAGTCTATAAGAGAAAATGATGTAGTATGGGGTTATGTAATAACTACAGGCAATTGAACAATATCTCAATAAAGAATGATTATCAATAATTAAGAAATGAAGGGCTACTCAATTAATTGAGAGATGTTATAGTGTTTTGAAGATATACTTGAGACTGGGATTTTGACGACTAAACATGATAGAACATTTTATTTCTAAATATAGTATACAAAATTGGAAATGGATGGTATGAAATTCTGACTATGTTGTTTGGATTGATTGGTACACTAGTTGCATTTATATCATTAATGAACAACTTTATGGACAATGGAATGTTAAAGTCAATAAATGGTGAAATGTGTATGGCAGAAAATATTTTTCTTGACACATAATTATGAAGAGAAATGAATTAAAGTTTGTCAATAAAGTTCTGAGAAGTTGGAAGAATCATATATTACTCCTTTTATACTTGCATTATAGGCTGAAAATGGAGATATTATGATTTATATTGAAGCCTCAAGACAAGAGTTGGGTTGTGTGTTAATACAAATGAGAAAATAATAGTTATTACATCTGGACAGTTATAATTTCGATAGTTGTATTGTTCAAGAGTTAGCTACTATTGTTCAAGTATTAAAGATTTGGAAGTATTAGTTATATTGGGAATCATTTTCAATAGTTATTAAAATAAAGAGATTAAAGTGTATTTCTATCCAGAAAGAATCGATTCAAGATTATAGAGATATAATGGGAACTAAAACCTCTTTCTTAGTGAAAGTTGCAATCATTAGCAGTATTTAAATGGACTTATAGTACCAGCTCCTATAGGAAACTAGAGTTATGGGATTTGTGTACATACTTTTATAATAAATCAAATTATAGGTAACGAATTATATGTGATATACCAAGTGAATATATTGTAGACTTAGTATTGCATGTGTGTTATCATGATAGGGATGCATGGAAATATATTGTGTTATGATGTTATGTTTATGAGTAGATGTGGAAATGATGTGTGATAATATATCGATTGGCTTTGTGACCATCGACTATGTGAAATATTGAGATATCGATTGGCTAAGTGTCCACCGGCAAGACAGGTGATACCAAAACAATGAAATTGAGTTGTGAAAGTGCAAAATTCTTATATTTATATGAAATATTGTTGAGATGAATGCAAACATTAAATAAGCAATGAGATTTGAGATGCATGTGATGCGTCCTTAATTGCTGATTAATTATATTTATACTTTTCTATTATGAAATTGATGATTTTGGGAGTTGAAAATGATGAAGTGCAAATGCACATATTTGAATATATATATTTATATATATATATATATATATATATATATATATATATATATAATCATTTATATGTGAGTTGATTGTGCATACCAAATGTATCACAAAGGTGACTATATGAATATTAAATGATGTGCTGATATAGATATACTTAAGCTTGTGTTTGTGAATGAGATTTATTGTACATACAATTGTGAATGAATTGAAAATGTTGTGTATGTCTTCAAAGTGTCTTTGAGTTGTTGTGAGTCTTATTTAAGTGTGAGAAGTTGCTTGGTTTTGAGAAGACTGTAAAAGGGAATTATAAAATTATGGAGGAAAAGAAAGAGCTAGTTACGTAGGACATGACGTAATTATAGTGTGATGGATAACTGATCTCAATTGAGATTGTTTACTATATTAGAAGTATAATTGTTTTTATGGCAGTATTGGCCCTACTTTAGTAGGGAGATAGCTATATTTTAGAGGAGATTCTGCCGAATTTTCGATAGATTCCTCGTAAATTATGCTTTTGTCGTTAGGATCTTATGATAAAGTTTAATGTATAATAGTTAAGTTAAGATTTATGGGTTGTGATATGAAATGTTGATGATGGCATGGGTATACTACAAGTGGATTATTAAGTAAATACCATTTGAGATTAATATATGCCTTATGAATATGAATGTCTATAATTGATTTCTGTAAGTGTTGAGTAGTAAATTTCGAGGATGAATTTTTTTTAAGGGGGGAAGAATTGTAACACCCGCCCTCTAGTATACGTATTTCTGACATATACATTGCATCTTATACATAGTAGAGCAGTGGACTTAATTTAAGTAGGATATATGTATATTTGTAGAGAGGGACCTAATTGCAAAGACAATTGGGAGTCAATTGTCGCAACTGGGTAGTTATGGAGTATAGTGTAATATGTCCACTTCATTAAAGGGCTTAGATGTAATTGTGAATATATTTATTTTTTTAAGAGTATTATTATATTAGTTGTTTTGTTGATAATTATCCATTTATTTATTATGTTGAGTAATGATTATAAGGAGACTTAAGGGGAAGCTAATTGTTAGTTTTTAATTAGTTGTAGTTAGTTGAGTATATATAAATATATGTGTGTGTGTGGTGTAAGTTGGCATAGAGAATATGAAGAAGAAGAGTAGTATATTGTATTTGAGAGTTTTTGATCCTGATTTCTTTATTTAACAAGAAGATTGGGAAGCTATAGGAGATCCATAGTTTATTAAAGATCCATTTGGTAAGTTTTAAATGTATTTATGATTGATTTGGTTAAGTTGAGTTTGTTGTCAAACTCGAATTCTGTCTCCTCTATTTTTCAGCCCACTTCTTTGTGCCATATCTTGAGTCATACAGCTCTGATTTGAGCAAGGTTGGACTCTCTGAAAACTTTAGAGAGTCCTTTACATTTTCTATATTTTGAGCTTGGACTGATTTTGCTGTTAGGACTGTCTTATTAGGCCGGACATTTTACTACTCATGTAGGGTGCTCTGTTGTACCTGAGTTGCTTTAAAAATCTATAAATAATTCCATATATGCCTAAATTGAGTCATTCTAATTGGAATTGAAAGTTGACTCATAGTACTAAGTTTTGCAGTAATTTTATAGTTATTGGATATGTGTGTACAATATTAGACTATATTGAACTTGTGACACTAAATTACATATAGTGGGAATTAATGTAAGTACAATAGTTGTTATAGAAGATTGATGTGTGATTATGTGTAGGGATTGATAAAGGGAGGGAAAGCACTCAAAATTAGAAGAAAGACCCTTTTGTTGAAGTAAAAGCAATTAAAGGTAAGTAATTACTAATACATGTTATGGATATATACTTAGCTATATGTATTATGGTGTATTCCTTTATTGAAATTGAATGAATATATGAATTAGTGGAATGATGTGGAATGAGTTTCACCCTTTTGTGAATTGAAGGTGATGATATAAGTATGTGTATAGTGGACACTATATTTATGTATATTGAATGCTATGAATATGAGCTTTGATGGAATATTAGTGAATGGTTGTTATAATGACTTGTGAGATACAATTACATAGACATATATTGTGTTGTGATGTTTATGATATATTTCACTTGAGGTGAAATATATGAGGAAAGTGAGGAATTGTGATAATGACTTGATGAGATGCAATTGCATTAAATTATATTGTGTTATATTGGAATGTGAATGGTATATTTATATATGTGAATATTAATTGATGTGAGGATATAAGTGAGGTTGATGTATTGTTGTATTGTCGATTGGCTTTGTGACCATTGACTATGAGAAATGTGATTATGTCGATTGGCTTTGTGACCATCGACAAAATTAAAATGAAATGTTGTGAATGCGAGAATATGAAGTAATGATTGCAAGTATGTTTATTTATATATATGCTCATGTATATGTGAGATGTGAATATGAGGATCATGGTTATGTGCTGATGATATTGGTTATTGAAATGGTTGTGGATTGTTTTAAATATTATGAATTATTATATATGTTGCACTAATAATGAATGTTTGGTGTCGATTAGTGTGTTTAGAATGTATTGTTATGGCTTGAATTGAGTTATATTCATGTTCTTTGACATCACTAGTCACTTCAAGGGCATTTTTGTCAATTCAGACCATCGGATTAAGTCTAGTATCTTCATAAAAGTTATAGTCCTTTGAAATAGCTTTCCATAGCCTCTTGAATCACTTAAATCTGAATTCTGTAGAGGAAGTTATGGTCGAAAAAGTGTGACATGGTCAGTAGGCTCGTGTCTCTACGCGCCTGTGTCGACTCGGCAACCGGGTGCCGAGTCGTGCCTGAGACTCGGGGTGCCGACTTGGTATAGTGTGCCGAGTTGTGACGAGTCAGCCTTCTTTCAGCACATTTTTATCTTCGTATTTTGACTATAACTTGAGTTGTAGACCTTCAAATGAAGCATAGTTTAATGCTAAAGAAACTTTAAAGAGTTCTCTACAACTCTTATGTTTTGAGTTTGAATTGAATTCATCATTAAGATTCTCTAAATGAGTTTAACTTTTTAATGCGCACTTGCTCCTTCTTCGTTTGGACTCCTGTATACACTCGATGTAGTGCCAATGGTAACGGAACCTTATAGTGATTATGTATAGACTTAATAGAGGATTAAAAGACTATATTATGATCATTGGAATATGTCTTATATATATGATTATATGCTTCATCAAATCAATTCCTATATGATTGGTATATATGTATAATTGTGTTAGTAGTTACTTACTGATTTGCAAGCTCACCCATTTACAGTTGAACTTTTTCAGGACTCAATTAGACTAAAGTGTGAAGCTTGCTTTAGAATCATAGGTGGGCCGAAACGAGTTTGGTGCATCCGACCTTCATCCTGCATTTCATGTCAGCATATTTATATAATATTTATGTAAATGTTGTTATACGCTAATATATGTGAAATGGTAAACATTGAATACTTATATGAGTCTTCGTATTTCATAAATGAGTACATTTGAGGAAACTTCTTCTTATGCCACATGTGTTTATGTGTTTGTGACTACGTGGATGGTTATGAATCTAGGTGTAACATTAATTATTGCTTTTAACGAGTTTTTCTTTACTTATTTCTCTATCTTTTGTATTCCATGTTTAATTTCTTTGTGGTGTTAGGTATTTTTTATTATGAATAAATTAATTTAAGGTTTGGTTTTGAAGTAGCTAGTTAGACTTGTTGAGATTTTTATTTCTCTATTAATAAATTAATTTTCAATCAATTTTATGAGTTGTGCATCATGTATTCGATTAAGGGCCCAATTGATTGCATATTTATAGGTAGATTACTATCAACGAAAGTTGAGTTATCTATTAGCTTCTAACTCATAAAACTTATACTATTTGACCATAAAAGTAGGCGAATACTTTGGAAAAAAATAAATTATTAAAGAATTTAATGAGTTGTAATAAACTAATAACCATGAAAATAGGTTAGTAATTAATTTTGGCATGCTTAAATGATATCGAATGAGAATTTAGGTAATATAAAATAATTTACCTTTAATTGTATCGATAATTTAATAGTTGAATTTAATTTTATAATTCAAGTTCTAACTAATGAAACAAACCAACCTCTAGTGTATTCTATTGATTATTTTTCAGTTAATTGATTTTATTATTTATTTAGATATTAGTTTTAGTTATATTTTTTTCATTTGAATTTGAATTTGTTAGCTAAAGGAAATCATAAATAGTTTGTGCTTAGTAAGCTAATCATCGAGAGATGATACCGTACTCATCACTTTATTATTTGTCACAATATGTATACTCGTAGAGTTGTGCTAACACGTTTACTTTTGGAGATCACAGTGAATACATCTGTGTTAACAATGCTTCATAAACACTTATTGGAAAATAAACAATCTTTTTGAAATATTAAGTCTACGCCCATTTCTTGAAAATATATGGTTTTCTCTTAAATTTATTTTTTATTTATAAGTAAAATAGACTAACTGCTTTGATTAGGGGGTGTTTGATAACACCACTTAATGCTAAAAATTAATACATTCAACACTTAATTATTTTAAGTTAGTTTGATAACCCAAAATGGACCCAACTTAAATTATTTAATTAAGTTAAAAAGTACTTAAAATAATAAGTTAAAATTTTTGACTTAAAATATCTACTGAACACATTAAGTTGCTAGATTTTAAATTTTTTTTTTATTAGATTGATTATTGTGTCCTTATTATTTAAAAATTATTACTCACATGTCAATATCACAATGTTAAATAGGTAAAATTAATCACTTTTATGATTTTCAGCACTTATAGTTATCAAACATATTTATTTAATTCAGTATTTATTATATTCAACATTCAGCACTTAATTTTCAGTTTTATTAAACACCACCTTAGTGTCCTAATTCCCAATTCGTGCCTTCATTGGTCCCCTCCATCCTAGAAAGATTGACATTCCAATACATATTTATTGTTTGAGTATTTATGAATCACTTAATATTAAATTATAAAATCACTCAAAATTACGTTAAAAAAGTTATTTATGATGTTGTATGAAATGGGTGTAGGTAAGAATAGTATGGACCGTTTGGTAAAAAAAAAAAGAATAGTATGGACGGACAAATTAGATCAATAATAAAACTCTTACTAATAAAATCTAAACGAGAAAGAAAAGCCAGTTGGGGGAATCGACATGTAATTCCAATTATGCAATCACTTTGCTTTCAAAAAGGCCAACTTTCTCTATGAAAAGTAAGGTTTTGTCTTGTCCTTGTTGACAAGTTTCTCATTTTATTTTTTAGTTTTTTGGCTTTGTCGGTCTGTTCTTGCAGTATGGCAAGTTCTTCTAAACAGGTTCAAGATCTGGAGAAGGCTTATGCTCATTTCACTATTGACGATGAAGAAGAAGGGGGTCTGGAAGTGACAGTAGAGGATGATCAAAACATTGCCGATGGCATTGATCTTCGCTGGAGTGTTGTGGGAAGGTTTCTAACAGAGAAAACTATTAACTTCACAGCCATGAAAAATATGATGGCTTCGTTATGGTGTACGGTTAAAGGAGTTTGTATACGTGAATTTGGACCAAATCTTTTCATTTTCCAATTCTTTTATGTAAAGGATATGGAAAGGGTTTTTCTCAGAGGTCCATGGACATTTGAACAGCACTTGTTAGTTTGCAGACGAGTGGATATCAATATCCAACCATCCAAAACACCATTGTTCACGGTTGAAGTTTGGATTCAAGTTTTTGATCTTCCATGTGGATTTATGCCAGAAATAATAGCTATCCAGATTGGCAACTATGTTGGCGAATTTGTTGAGGCAGATGCCAATAATTTTGATGGTACATGGAAAAGCTTTATGAGGTTACGAGATGCCATTGATGTTCAAAATCCATTGAAGAGACGTATGAAGATCAAAAGGAGCGGCGGGGAATGGTCATGGATTCAGTTTAAATATGAAAGGCTGAAATTGTTCTGCAATTTTTATGGAATTATTGGCCACACTGATTCTTTTTGTGAAAAGTTATATGACTGTCCTTCAAAACCCACAATAATGCCTTATGGTGACTGGATGAAAGCCTCTATACGCCGGAATAACTATTCCAACAGTGAGCAATGGCTGAGGAATAATCAAGGTCCTCCAAAATCCGGCAACGATGAAGGGCACGTTGAGAACATGGTGGTGGATAAGGAAAGAACTATTTTCGGCAGGCATGATAGTACTAATGGTGAATATGGGGGAGTTAATGGCGTAATGGTTACCGAAAATAATATGACTACAGGAAATAGACTTACGAATGGTAACTTGACTGATGATGGACAATTGACGGTAATTGAGGGAGCAGGGTCAAAAGAAGACATTACAACTGGCAGTATGGTGGTAGTTATGAAAAAGCGTAGGGCTGACTCTGAAGAGAGTGGGGTTATGGAAGTTGGGCTTAACAAAGGCTCTTCTAACATGGACCAGGTGATTTCAAAAAACTTATTATTGGCAGGCTCTGGTTTCCAGGCCTGCCAGATTCTATGAGTACTCTAAGTTGGAATTGTCGTGGGTTGGGCAGCCCACAAACAGTTCAAGTTCTTTTGGATCTTATATCCAACAAAAAGCCTAACTTTATTTTTTTGATAGAAGTAAAGATATGTAAGAAAAGAGTAGAACGTATTAAAGATAAACTGGGTTTTGAAAGTTTCTTTTATGTGGAGAATGAAGGTTTAAGTGGGGGCCTTGATCTTTTTTGGAGGGACCATGGTATGGCAAAGTTGATCAGCTTTTCTAAAAACCATATCGATGTCTCTATTCATATGCATGGTATGATAACTTGGCGATTGACAGGCTTTTATGGCTACCCTGATCGTAGTAAGAGGCAAGAATCGTGGGATCTTTTACGTACGCTAAAAATTCAGTCTTCTCTTCCCTGGTGTGTCATAGGGGATTTTAATGATCTTCTTCATCAATCTGAGAAAAAGGGTCATTTGCCTCACCCTCCAAATCTTATTCGAGGTTTTTCTCAGGCTATTGAAGATTGTGCTCTTGTGGATTTAGGTATGACTGGATATCCTTTTACATGGGAAAAAGTAGAGGGTCTGATTTATGGGTAGAAGAACGGCTGGATAGAGCATTAGCCGATTCTTTATGGTGCTCCAATTTTTCTCATGCTCAGATTTTTAATGTTGAAGCTCCTTTCTTAGATCATTCTGCCCTATTTTTAGATTTTATTAAAATTGTAACTCGCAAGAAGGGCCATCATTTTTGCTTCGAAAAATGCATGGTTAAAGGACGAAGACTGTAGACGTATCATTGCGGAAAGTTGGCAGGATGAGATCTCATCAGATGTGCAGTCTAAGATTCAATTATGTGGTACAAGACTTCAATATTGGGGATCAAATATTTTCCAAAAATTTAAGAAAGACATTTTGGAATGCCAACGACGACTCAAGCAGCTTAAACCTCTTTGAGATTCTGTTTCAGTGGCTGAATTTGCTATGGTTAAAGGCAAGCTATAATCGTTGTATGATCAAAAAGAGGTTTACTAGAGACAGAGAGCTAAACAGTTCTGGTTGCAGGCATGTGACTCCAACATAAATTTTTTTCATCAATATGCTTCTGCTCGGAGGAAGAAGAATATGATCCATAGGCTTCGTGATTCAAATGGAGTTTGGCGAGACTGGGATTCAGGGATCCAAGATTTAATAGCTGCTTATTTTTCTGATTTATTTGAGACGAGAGGTTGTAAGGGCGATCCCATCTTTGATTTGGTTCCTAACCGGGTTTCCATTGAACAGAATGAGATGCTGGCTCATCCTTTTATTTATGAGGAGGTCACCAAGGCTATCTTTTCAATGCATCCTGACAAGGCTTCTAGACCTGATGGTATGAATTCAGGGTTTTATCAACATTATTGGGATATTGTCGGACCTGATATAGCCCGTATGTGTTTATCGTGGCTGAATACAGGTGGGTTTCCATCTTCTCTTAATCAAACTTCAATTATGCTGATTCTAAAAAAAGAAGAAGCCAGAGGTGGTGGGTGACTTGCGTCCTATTGCTCTTTGTAATGTACTCTACAAAATTATGGCCAAAATATTAGCTAACAGATTGAAGCTTATTCTTGATGATATAGTGTCGGAGAACCAAAGTGCTTTTATTCCAAATTGGTTAATTACTGATAATGTGATGGTAGCTTTCAAAATTGGCCATTATCTAAAGTGAAAGAGAAGTGGGAAGGTGGGTCAAGGTGCTCTTAAGATAGACATGTCCTGTGAGACCCGCAAGACGTGGCCTCAATTCACCACAACACGTGTTCTAATTAAAAAGAAAATAAATTTATTTCAAGAACACAACCATATGCCATGCAAATTCATATTCATCACATATATCACATAAATATACAATGCATAATAACATCAAACTTAACCACAAAACGTGTACTTATACAATATAGATTAAAATCAATATAGCATAAACCTCATGAACAAATATATAAAATCCAAGTTGAAAAATTCACTTAAAAACCATTAAAAATATTTATTTATGATTCTAGTTTCATATGCAACGTGAATCACTTCATTTGGATATGTACAAAAATAGTTATGAGGTTTTGAATACACAAAGGTCATGCATGGCAATTTTAAATCAATGTGAGCAATAAAAAGTTCATCCATTTTTGACAATTTTAGAAGTATATTTTCAGAATTTTTAAAACATACAAGTTGTAAAGGACTCTTTAAAGTTTCTATAGCTTCAAACCAAGCCTCATTTGGAGGTCTTTAGCTCAAGTTATGGTCAAAATACTGAAATTCTAAAAATTAGGCCGCGCATGGCCGTGCGATGAAGGCACACGGGCGTTTTCCTTCGCCTGAGAGCTCGAATTTTAGACTTCTGTAACCGCACGGCTGTGCTATTGGACCACACGGCTGTGTTCCATGGCCTGAGAGCTCAAAATTTACAGTCGAATGACCGCACGACTGTGCTATAATAGCATACGGCCGTGTTTGAAGGTCTGCGAGCATGACTTACAGACCATGTCGCACTCTAATGACTATAACTCTCTCTACCGAACTCGGATTTAATTAATTCAAAAATTTACAGAAAGATAATTCAAAGGGTTACAACTTTCAAGAAGACAAAAAGACAAAATTCATTTATATGAATTGACAAAAACGCCCTTGAAATTGGTTGAAATGTCAAAACACAAAACTTAAACTCAAACCAAGCAACAACAGCATTTTCTAAACACACAAATCCTCACCAAACCTCTAAAACATCATAAAAAGGTATATATGTATGTATATACACATTCAACCATGCTTCTCACACAGCATTGCACAACCACAACATGCTTCTTAAACCTTAATACACTAATATAACATTGATTACTCTTTCAAATGATAAATACATAAATGTTTGCATGTTCTCTTACTACACAATCCACTACTCTCATATACATTGCATAAACATTCACAACTCAAACATTACATATTACCAATTTATAAATGGCATCAATACTAAATGTAAGATGATGCATGATAAATGAGAATGAAGGATGGTTCACCAAGCACGCCTCGGCCTCCGGAAGTCACCAACAAATCACGCGTCAAGCTCTTACTAACTATTTCCTGAAAAATAGTTGCAAAGGGGTGAGCTTGCGACTCAATAAGTAATTATCAATATAATAATATATATATCACTTCTCAAGAATTAATTAAGTGATATATATATATATATATA